>CM061045.1:68883723-69050429 GCA_030762985.1 Adelphocoris suturalis | reverse complement strand
GTACCTACCTACCTTTTTAGAAAACTTTTGTGAAAAATTAAGCTGTTTTAGTGGCTCCAAAAATTTAAAATCAAAATTTTCAAATAGGCTTTATTAAAATCTGTATTATGATATTCTAAAACGATTTTTCATATATTGGGCGTCCCTTAAAACATCCCCCCCCCCCCATGTTAAAATCGTTAATAATGGGTCAAAGAATAATTTTCCTTTAATCTTAATGTTTTTATTTTTTTGTTTAAGGTTCTCAAAAATGAGAAATTTCTGCATTGCACAAACGTGCGTAATTGACATCAACTTCGTTATTTCATATTAGAAGCCCCGTATTTTATTGATTTGAATTCTACGTGAAATTTCATGAAGAAATGACCCATCACTTGATTTTTTTAAGTGTGCGCAAACGGGCGCGATTCCACTCTGAAAGGGCAATAAATATGAAATACTGTGTTTTTGAAGGTAACTCAATTTGTTTCGAGGATTAGCTCAAAATATGTGCAGGTTGAATGGGGCATTTCCTAATCTACCTGCTCGATACCGTTGAGTGTCATTTACCTCAACATTTGGTAACTTCCGGGTATCCACTAAGCCTCAAAACTTCTAATAACTTAACCCACTCAGTGCGGGTGTGGTAATATTACCACGCCACTCCCTCCAGGACCTATTCATGGGTCCATAGAAGGGGCTGTGCTGCATTCTTCTGTCCCGTACGGTGGTTTTACCTTCAGTATGCCTCAGATAGCAGTTCTGAGGCATATCTACGATGCTATAATTCTGTTTTCTCGGAGTTACACAAATATGCCGTATCAACTTCTGTACAGAATTCAAGTTCATACAGTTTGACAATACGGGTGACTACTGCCAACACAAACTCATTTTTACTAATTGTAGTATGCCCATCTTCAAAAACTATTTTCATCCCTTTTGATTCTAAACTTAGGAACACACAATAAATTGGCTTCTAGGTCTTCCGATTATCAGAATGTTCCGAATGGTATTACTAAGGTAGGTACTCACCATTCACAAGCGATCTCACTGGCAAATCACCTTCTTCAAGGGCTGTCATAACTTGCCCTGCTTTAGCAACACGAATGTGCGCGGGTGTAGTCAATTGCCTAACATTTTTCATGCCAGCTTTCGAACCTGACAAATGTTCAGACGCACCACAATCGAGGTACCACTTTATTTTACGCAGAGACATGTCAGTTTGGGCCATAAAACAAATTCAATGTTTTCCTTAGTGTCAGCAATATGCGCAGACTCAACTTGCTGAGGATCCTTATTTTTCTTGTTAGGACAGTCTTTGCTAAAATGTCCTACAGCCTTACAATTGTAACATTTGAATTTCTTTTTACTACCACCCACCTTTTTCTTCGTAGCAGAAAAAGCAGTCTCTGAAACTGGAGCACTCGAAGTTTCATCCTTGTGCTTCGCTTCTTCCTCGAACAATCGTTTCTTGACAAATGCGAGAGTCAAGGTTTCTGCCGACAGAGTTTCTAATGCTGTGACAACTATGTCGTATTTAGACGGAGACGGCAATGTCAACACCAAATGACTGGACAATACTTGCGTCATCTAATGTTGTTCCTGCATTCCTAAGATCGCGAATATATCCATCGAATTTCAAGAAATGACATTGCAAACTGTCGGCCGGATCCAGCTTCATCGTAAGAAGCCTCCTTCTCAATGATAGTTGAGTTGCGAGGCCAACTTTGACAAACATGTCTCTCAATGACTTCCACATTTCGCAGGGTGTTGTACAACCTTTAACATACGCTAGATGACTGTCCGCAATCTTCTGCACAATCAAATAAGCGCATTACATCTGTTTCTTGTCAATAGTCAGATCAGCAGCTTCACCTTTTTTCGGGGTCGCGCCATTACTTCCAGGCGGTACAGGGGGACTCGACACACACTCCCACACACCTCTTTCCTTCAGCAAAACTTCCATCCGATAAGCCCAGTTATTTTAGTTCGTCCCGTCAAAGAGAGGAATCTTATATTTTTTTCTTCAGATGTCATGACGAACTCGCAAAAACTTCAGAGCTACAACCGAAGTGTATGAGGTAAACACAGGAACTAGATGAAAACAGGTTACAACAACTGCCGGTAGAGTCGCTGGCCTATTGGGATGGTGACAATGGATGGTGAGCACTTCACAGAGAAGAGATTAGATTGATCCATCAACATTAACCCTAATAATTCTCATTTGAAAACTAGTATCCTGGGAACCTATCAGAAGAGAGAAATCACTCTATTTGAACAAGGAAAGAAGGCACAGACAACTATGTTAGCAACTGCGACACAGCGCTAGTGTGACAGCAAGGATACACTCTTGTACATATTTCCTCCTGTCTACCATTTCTATCTTGCAGAACTCCATGTGCGAGATCCATACATCTATCTCTTTTCCGTGGCGAAGGTTTCGCCTATCCAGGTTTGTTTAATTCACGAAACCCATCTACCCTCGACTATTGGTGCTAGAAATTAATCGAATTTTGTTTGAATTTTAGCTCAATCCGTATCGAAATCGTCTCTTATTTGCCAGATAAAAAGAATTAGTGAATGTTTTGAATTCGTTGACTGAATTTGCTATAATCATGATCGGGAGTAGGTGTAAATTTCTCGGCTTGGCCCGAGATTGTCTGAAACTCAGTGGACTGCATTATCAAAGGTAAAGTTGGTACTTATCAGAAAGTGCTTGAGTATAATTAATTGAGTGTAATCATGCTGGAACCTCAACACCGCAAGGTAGAAGAGGATCGACGAAGTAAGTAAGTAAGTAATCATGCTGGAGGAACAAGCTCATCACTCGATCAAAAATCATAATATTAGGTTAGAAATGAAACTCTAGACCGTAATTTGATTACTTATATCAAATCGAAAGCATACGTCAAGGTCGTTGTACGTATGTATGTATGTATATATGTATGTGTCATTCCAGACGATAACTGTCCGTAGAATTGTGCTAGAAACTTCAAACAAATTTTAAAATGTTAAGGACACAAAACGAAAGTTCAAGTTCGTTGGCCAGCATGATCGGATTACATCTTCGGGTTGAAATTTTCAAAAATGTAGTCAAAAATTTCAAAATAGCCTGTTTTAGCGAATTTTTGAAGAAAATTAAGCTATTGCTCTCGCCTCAAAATTTGTAGAATGTGAATTTTTGAAAAAAATTTATGCAGAAATCCGTTTCAGACTATTCTGAATCATATTCTGAAGTTTAACGCATTTTTTTATGTATGTATGTATGTATGTATATATGTATGTATGTATATATGTATGTGTCATTCCAGACGATAACTGTCCGTAGAATTGTGCTAGAAACTTCAAACAAATTTTAAAATGTTAAGGACACTAAACGAAAGTTCAAGTTCGTTGGCCAGCATGATCGGATTACATCTTCGGGTTGAAATTTGGAAAAAAGTAGTCAAAAATTTCAAAATAGCCTGTTTTTTGCGATTTGTTGTGCGAAATAATTTTTTCAGCATACTAACATGTGGTATATTCGGAATCAGCGTAAAATTTCCTATAAGAATATGTATCAAGTTTTCAAAAATTTCAATGTTGAAAAATCAGTCCAAAATCAAAATAATGCCGTTCGCTAGTTGTAAAATTTCTCTACACGATCAATAGCGACTGAAATGTCGAAGATTTCTTCAAAAATTCGCTCATGGGGTCATGCTGCATGACTGGACTTTTTTGCGATTTGTTGTGCGAAATAATTTTTTCAGCATACTAACATGTGGTATATTCGGAATCAGCGTAAAATTTCCTATAAGAATATGTATCAAGTTTTCAAAAATTTCAAAGTTGAAAAATCAGTCAAAAATCGAAATAATGCCGTTCGCTAGTTGTAAAAATCAGTAATATTTGCATGAAACATTGTCCAAATTCAGATTGAACTACTCTTATGGAAGTATCCCAGTATAACCAATCCTAGAACCATGCTGTTTAAAACGTAAGTAGTAGGTGCACCGGTACTTCTGCTGATGATAAAGCGATCTCGTTTCCCGAACCGTCTGTTATCAGACTGTACGATGGCACTGACTTGCATGCATTTGGTCTAACGCAAACCTTTTGCCGAATATCGTTACTAAAACGTATTTCCCGATAAATTTACAATTATTTTGGGTCGCAGCTTAAAATGTATACCTTAATTAGCACGCCGCAAATTCGAATTATCCAAAATGAAATGCGAATTATCCATGATTTTTTAGCATGGTTTAAATACAAAATGCTAGGGACCAAGAGAAATATTCGAATTAAAGAAGTTCGAATTATCCAGGTTCCACTGTACTTTCAGTTTGGGAGAAGAGGGAATTTTTGCACCGCACGCCTTAAGCCGGTTTCACATGGAGCGGTATGTCCGGAAGACGGAAAGACGGAACGCAATCTGATTGGCTGTTGGGACAACAGTTGAGGGTGGTGGCAGCCATGTTGCCGGAATGGGCAGTCTGCAGACGGCGGTAGAAATTTTTATACTGTTGCCGCGTTCCGTCGAGCGGAGCGCAAGCTCATTGGACAGGAATGTTGATAACCCCAAGTAGAGGTTTCAGATCAGAGAAGGTTTCAGTAGGAAGGTTATGATTCCGTTCTCCAAGGTGCCGCTTCATGTGAACACCCTGCCGCATTCTGCTGCCCCCTCCACTGGGTTTTTCGGCCTTCCGTCTTTCCGGTTGTTACACTCGTACCGCTCCATGTGAAACCGGTTTTAGGGTGCTTACAGACTGGAGCTGCGCTAAGAGCAAGGGAAGAGAGCAAAGAAAACAAACGCAGGTAGGCATATTATGATGGAGCGCAGAGCTGGGCAGTGCTTCAAGGTCGAGCAAAGATGAGAGCAGGATGAGAGCGAAGAAATCAAGCCAGTTTGTTTTCGTCGCTCTTAGCGCTACTATTGTAACATGAATCCTGATGATTTAATTGGTATTGTGTTCAGGAAAAAACCTTTGTGGGATCAGAGGGATCCAATGCATCATAATCGGTAATATCCATCCGAAAATATTCATGAAACCTGCCGGAATCTTCTCGAAGTTCATTGCACAAATGATGAAATTCCCCGTGTATGTGTCTCGATTGGTTAATTATGTGAATCCCTTCTACTTTTCGCCCCCGAAGTAAATACCAAATTCTCAATGACGGGTTTTCCGCAAAGAAATAATAGTCATCCATCGTCTAGAAGGATGTGAACCGCACTGACTCTCGCTCCACTCTGCATTGGCCAGCTCTCAGCTCTCTTCGCTCCTCTCTTTGCTCTCTTCCCTCGCTTTTATCACAGCTCCAGTCTGTATGCAGACTAACCCAAACCGCAGCTTCATTTTCTGTATAAATCTAGAACCTTCAGAATCCCAGTCACACAAACCTGATCCCCATCCACCTGCGGTTTAGACGACGAACAAGTGGATGAGTTTATTGACCATTTTGATCAACTCAGTTCATGATGAGTTGTTCAAAATAATTCATTTTGTGGCGGTTTTTGAAGTGTAGACTTCTATAGGCGCACCGCGTCGAAAAATTTAGCGGGGTGTGAATACGATTTGACCGTCACGTTTTTTTCCGTCACGCTGTTTTTACAACCTAGCCGTTGCTGGGGAAATGAAACTTCTTTATTTTTGACCGGTCAAAAATCCTTTTCCACTCGTCGGAAAGCTCTCGATTTATCACGCATTTGTTTCGTACTTGTTCTTCTATTCATGTCGTAGTTTTATATTTATTTATGTTATAAATGGATATAGTAAACAATGCCGCTTGTTTTGTTGTCACTTGGTTGAGAAGTTAATCTTGCTTATAGTAATTGTAGACGCGCACCATAACAGAAAATTACCTACTTTGGTACTCTGTTCTAATTTTGATTTTTAAAACATTTATGTCGCAGTTTTAAATTCATTTACATTTACGAATTAGCGGGAAGAAAGCATATTCCATGTTTTAGCATTTTAGCCGAAGGCCATTCTTACTATCCCAACAGAGTGGAAAGTAATGTCCACTTTTACTTTCCCAACATCCCAACAGAGTGGAAAGTAATGTCCAATTTTACTTTCCCAACATCCCAACAGAGTGGAAAGTAATGTCCAATTTTACTTTCCCAACATCCCAACAGAGTGGAAAGTTTTTTCTGCAACCAAAATCATTTCCATATTATATTTTATATTTATTATATTTAGCTGAAAATCGTCATAGAAGTTTACACTTCTCCCGTGCGGTCTTTAGCACACCTGGTTTTTTTTTTTTTTTTTTTTTTTAAATATATTTGGATTCTTTGTATCGTTATGACGAAACTTCTTTTTTTTCAGGAGGACATGTTCTACGGTTTACGACCCGCCGTATCTTGATCAGTTGAAGCCTGAAATCGAACTCTGCGAACCCTTCAATATTAAAATCACCGGCCCGGACTTCGCTTTGGTTGAGAGCTACCAGCACACGGTAAACTGAAATGATTTTATTGAAATTAAGGCGGATAATATTTTATTTTATTTATTTTTTATTTTTTTAATTTAGTGGTTTTCAGCCACACCTCAACCGTATGGGTCATTAGTGGCAATGAACAAGATGTGGGCACTTGAAGTGGCACGATTCCAAGTGGGGTTCTCCACCATCAAACGGACTGCCATCACTGACTCCACCGGTAAACCGGAGGGGGAAAAAATTAGGGGAACAGCCCCTAAAATAAAATAATGCAACTAAGACTAGATCTATAGTAAGCTAATAACTAAATATATGTATAAGTATATCAAAGATATAAAGTACTAAAGTATATCACAGATCAGATGTCACAGTTTGTGGTAGAGTTCAGCGGCTCTCAGGTACGACAACAGGGGCTGGACCTTGTCTGATCCAGATGAAACATCAACCCACTGAGGGGGCTGATGCTGGACTCGGAGGTTCACAAGGTCTGGGCAGTCCTCCAGGAAGTGGTGGATGGACAGATCACCCCCACAACTCCCACACAACATCTCGAGCTCCTGCACTAAGCAGGTGTCTGTGGGTGAGACAGGTATGGCCAGTGGCTACCTTGTTAACAACTATTCGGTCCCTCCTATGTATGATATTAAAAAATCTTTTTATTGTGGACTAGCTGGTTCACCCGTGCGTTGCACAGGTTGACTTGAACATTATCAAATAGCCTGTGACCCAAGTTAAAGTAATTCTGATAGATTCGCCCACTCAGATCTCCAGTTGGTTCAGTGACGTTCAAAACGCTTATCATCCTCCCCCCTCCCCTCACCACTGGGTCAGATTCCAAAAATTTGAAAAAGTAGTTGTTTCGTATAGAGCCCAAGAGCAGGCTATACCGGAGAGCTAAATATGTGGAGAGCGTATCAGTGAAAATAAATTAACTAATGAAGAGGTAAAGAGATTTCAATATGTAAAAAATGGACGTGAAAGGGACTTACGAGAGTGCAGTGTCCAGACTCGATGCGGAAGGGCCCTTCCTGTCGTCCTTTTCTTCAGCTCTGTGATGACCGATCCGATTTTAGGTGCGGTACCGTTCTTACCCACTATTAGCAATTTTGAATATTATTGCTCGAGGCACTCGGTTAGTATAGTTGAAAACGCACGTAGTTTGTTAATGGCGGAGACAGCACGACGGCTCAACGGGAACTAAAGCAGCCGAAGCGCACCTGAGTTGAGATGGTGGGGGTAGGGGGAACAATTGAAATCTCTTCACTGTTTGTAAACGCAATGACAAGGTCCAAACATACCTCCCACCTCAAAATGAGAAGGATTTTGACATCAAGTACAATTTTAAAATTTTTAATAATGCAAGAAAACAAAGGTAAGTTAGAGGTACATCGATCAGCCAAAGATGCGAGATCCGATACGGCGAAGCGGTATACCGAGCAAAATTGCGCAAGATGCAAGTACGATGAATGGGTTTGGTGACAAGCACGAAAAAACAAGAGCTTGTCAATATGACAAATTTTAAAGTATCTAATAAATAAGACAAAAAAAACATGAAAATAGGAGAGGGAAAAAATTCTCTCCGAACAACGATTACATTTATGGTAACTCGGGTTAGTGACTAAAGGGACTAAGGTTCCCGAATTGAATAATAGATATATAGCACACAAACGACAAAAAAAAAATATATATATATATGTTGTCATAGACACAACAACGAAATGACGCACAGAAAATAACTGTACATGTCAGTGGCCAAACTCTATTTAAAATCAACATTTGGGCAATGCCACAAGTTTGGTGACAGGACGAGTAAGTATACCGCCCGAAGTGCGAACTTTCGCCACACGCACGACCCCATCCATTCCCGGGCAAACCTCGTGAACCCTACCCATTGGCCAGGATAAAGGAGAGCAATTTGGATCGTAGAGGAATACTACATCACCCTGTTCTATATTAGGGGATGAATCTGTCCATTTTCCCTTTTGCAGCAATGTGTGCAGAAACTCATTTTTCCAGCGTTTCCAAAAGGATTGTAGACATTGTCCAATGCGTTGCCATCGGGAAGAAAGTGGCAAAGATTCGGGTAAGTTCTCTTCAGGTCGTGTCAAGAGGTGCGATCCTTGTAATGAAAGTTCGTGGAGATGGTTACAAAGTAACGCCGCAAGAGGAGACTTGTAAGGCACCAAGTAGGGATGTTTTGCCTGATGGGAGAGAGAAGACTCATGGAGACGACCCCCCACCATCACAAAACCTTCCGGTGAGAGAAACGGAGTCAACGATTTATATTTTGACGTGCAGGATTCACCCCTTTTTAATTTCACGATGTCCTCATGAAGGAAGTGAAGTTGTGTGACACGTATACAACACAAGATAGAACGTTGGAATTCGGTTGACGTCATAGGTCCTCGAATTCGGCGATCCTTTGGTAAAAACCAATTTTTTATAAAGCGGTGAACGTAAATGACGACTCGTTGAGCTTTAAGAAGTGATGATGAGTTACGAAGAACTTGTAAAATTGGTGAAGTGAATAGTTTGCTGGTAACATGACAAGTCCGCAGTTCAGGGATGGTCAAAGGAACAGCAAAATCTCGAGATGGCCAACAACTTTCATTTTGCAATAAAATGTCAGGACCTTGCCACCAAAGATGAGAAGCAATCAGTTCAGTAGCAGTTAACCCACGACTTGCTGCGTCTGCAGGGTTAAATTCTGTTGGGACATATCTCCAGAAGTGTGGCTCCGAATTTTCACAAATTTCAACAACTCTATTGGCCACAAACATAGCCAATCTGTGTGGGGAAGTGCGAATCCAGGAAAGAGTAGTGCTCGAGTCAGTGTACAAGTATGTATCAACAATGTGTAACTCCTCGACTAAAAACTGAACTAATTTAAGTAACTTGGAGAGTAACACCGCTGCACAGAGTTCAAGACGCGGGATGGTAACCGTTTTGAGAGGGGCGACTTTGGTTTTAGCCTTGAGTAAATGACATGAAACGGTACCCTTATCAGAAACCACCCGCAAATACAAAACTGCTCCAATCCCAAGCTGTGAGGCATCGCTGAACCCAATTAATTGAGCGGACCGCCGAGTTGTCGAGTCTCCCATAAAACGTTGAATGCGAAGAGCTTTTAGGTTAGGAAGGTCACCAAGGAGTACGGACCAGCGCTCGCTAATCTCGGGAGGCAAAGGCGCATCCCAATCACAACCAGCCAACCAAATATCCTGCAAAATTCGTTTCTGAGCGAAGACAACCGGAGCCAAATAACCGTTGACATCATAAAGCCGTGCAATTTGAGAAAGAACACCTCGCTTTGTAGGCTTAACTGGCTTAATATCGATTGAATAGCAAAAGGTGTCAGTGGTGGGATCCCACTCTAACCCAAGCAATCTTATGGTGTCAACATCACCAAGGGGTCTAGGTTTTTCTCTAAGTTCTGCGTCGATTTTATCGCACACCTCAGAATGAGAAGATGACCATTTTCTCAGAATAAAGCCACCCGTACCGAGTAAGCTGTTTAGCTCCTCATAGAGCTTTAAAGCCGTTTCAACCGAAGGGGTTGAACAAACAATGTTATCAACATAGCATGAGTTCTTCAAGACAGCAGCAGCAGTAGGATACTTAGCGCCCTCATCCTCAATTAGCTGGTGCAACACACGCTGAGCTATAAAAGGACTCGAGGTCATGCCAAACGTCACAGTTGTGAGCTCCCACTCTTGAACAGGGTCATTAGGTGAGAATCGGAAAAGAAAATGTTGGTATTTTCTATCATTTGGTGCTAACTGGATAGCCCTGTACATGGCTTGTACATCGCAGCTAAGTGCTACGGGATTTAATCGCATAGATAAAACAATATTTCCAATATCGGATTGTAACTTGGGTCCCACACAAAGAAAATCATTCAAACTTTGACCCGTGACAGTTCGTTCAGAGGGGTTGAACACCACTCGGAGTGGAGAAGTGGAAGATTCTTTTCTAACGCCATGATGTGTTAGAAGATATTTGGAGGGATTATCTGTCCTAACCATATGTCCTTTACTCACATAGTCCAATAGATTTTCCTTATATAAAATGAAATACGTTGGATCCCTTTCAAAACGTTTTTCTAATTTGAAGAGACGTTGTTCAGCTACGGAACGGTTGGACTCAAGGTTGGGGGAAATACCATTTTTAAAGGGAAGAGCGGCAATATATCTACCCTCTCCATCCCTCCCGATGGTGGAACGAAAATGATTTTCACAGAATAAATCTTCGGAAGAAGGCGGTACTTCATGATTTATTTCCTCAAGTTCCCAAAACTTACGGAGTAAATTATCAAGTGTTGGATACATCCGCTGGGCAATGAAGGAACGCTTGGGAGTGTCAGTTGGAGAATCAACGTTTCCACTCAAAATGTACCCAAAAATAGTACTTGTTGCTGTAGGACTGCCATGCACGATCTCTACAGGCTGTGATAAGATATCCAACGATGACTGAACCCCTAGAAGAATGTCGATCTTGGCTGGAACGTGGAACTGTGGGTCCGCTAAGTGCAAATGAGACAAACGCTCAGCGACATGATGAGGCACTCTAACCGAAGGTACGTCCATGGATATGCAAGGAGTTACAAGTGCTTCCACAGAAATTGAGGCATGTGGTCGATACATTGACGTAAGAGTCAACGAGACGATGCCACGAATTTCCAAGGGACCTGTTGCACCTACACCAGTTACTTGGTAGGTACACGATTTTCGGGGAAGACCCAGCATCTGAACTAGTGACTCCGTAACGAATGAAACTTCACTACCACCATCACAGAGAAGTCTACAAACATGATGGACGCCAGAGGTACGCTGTACTCGGACCTGAGCGGTGCCTAGGAGTACTGCGCCTGAAGGAATCGCTGAATCAGTTCTACAAGTCAACGTCTGAGAAGTGGAGGCTAAATTCAAGTTGGAGTGCTGACTAGGAGTGTTATCAGTGGTATTCTGAGTACTAGACGTAGAAGTCGGGTTACTAGTACGAGAGGTTGAATATTTGAATTGATCGCAAATGATACTATTGTGATCTGCCGAAGAACAATATTTACATTTTCCTCGAGCTTTGCATGGTTCACCAGTATGAGCACGTAAACAAATTGTACATAATTTTAGTGATTTTAAATATTCTAAACGTTGTGGTATAGTGCGATTCAATAGTTTATAGCATAGGTGAGCTTTGTGACCTCCTTTTTTACATACAGAACATGAAACTGGAGTTGCAGAAACACTTACAGCATTAGGATTAGATTTATGTGGTGTCGCAGTTGTGGTTTGAGTAGTCATAAAAGATTTTTTAGGGTAAACCTTAGCTAGACTAGTTTTAGATTGGGACTTGTCACCCAAATGTGAATCAACCAATTCATTGGCTATACACTCATGTTGCAAAAAATTGATGAGTTCGTCTATGAGTGGGTATCTATCTGTTTCTTTAAATTCCTTCTCAAACGCTTTTTTTGTAGATCTATCCAAAAGACGATAAAGCCAATAGAAAAATATCACACCACTTAAATCCGTTGTGCGTAACTTTTTTATGGAAGCCATGTTAAGCTGAAAGGTCGTGACAATTTCCCGCAGTTTCGAAGGGTTCATGTTTGTAAGTGGCTGTAACTCAAAAATCCTCTCAAAATAATTATTTACCAAAATTCGGGAATTACCATATCTGGCTTTTAATTTATTATAGGCATCTAAATATGAGCTCGCTACAAAGGGAACAGAATCCACAAGTCTACTGGGTTCACCCTCAAGGTAGGATTTCAATAAGCTATATTTTTCTATAGAACTATAATATGTCTTGCTGTGTACAAGAGCTTCAAACATAGAATTAAATGTTGGGAATGCAGTAGGATCTCCCTTAAAAATTGGTAATTTTAATTCAGGTAAATTTACACGAGGATTAAGAGTGCTGATAGAAGGGCTACTCGATGATGTTGATGCAGTAGTAACAGTTACTTGCTTATATTTTTCAAATTGTTCCATGACTTCAAAAAACATCTTGTCAAAGGTTGCTTTATTTTGTACAGTATCGTCACTAAGTGTAGAATTGGAAATCAGTAATTCATCAATTTCGCCTAAAAGTGTTTCGTATTGCTCATACAATTCTGGAAAACGCGCACATCTAACTAAAAGTTGATCTTTTCGTGCTGGAAGCTCCTTTAAAAGGTCATAACATTGCTGAAGTTGTAGCCAAAGTCTCTCTCTTCTCTTTGTCAATAGCTTGAGCCTATTTTCTACCTCTATTGCGTCACTCATCCTGACCAAATGGACAGAAAACACAAAAGCCCACCAAAGAAAATCAGGGATTGAACGAGCAAAACGGCGAGAAATTCGGCCAGGCAATTTTCCGAAATTCGACAAGGCAGGAGACGGGGTGAGGTGTTAATGTAAACAAGGGGGAACGCCCGATGTGTAAGTACGAGGAACCCACGTCAAATGAACACCCAGCGCACCCAAGCGGCGCACTTCGAAGCACCTAACAAGGGGGGAAACCGCGCAGGCGCACAAGGTCACCCGTCGACACCTCGCAAATCAATGGCTGATCGATGGAACAGACAAAGGAATTATTTTACTGTTTTAATGTGGACCGTATAAATTGTGCAAATTATGAAATCCGGTTGCAAAAAAGGACCAATTCTTGTTTCGTATAGAGCCCAAGAGCAGGCTATACCGGAGAGCTAAATATGTGGAGAGCGTATCAGTGAAAATAAATTAACTAATGAAGAGGTAAAGAGATTTCAATATGTAAAAAATGGACGTGAAAGGGACTTACGAGAGTGCAGTGTCCAGACTCGATGCGGAAGGGCCCTTCCTGTCGTCCTTTTCTTCAGCTCTGATGATGACCGATCCGATTTTAGGTGCGGTACCGTTCTTACCCACTATTAGCAATTTTGAATATTATTGCTCGAGGCACTCGGTTAGTATAGTTGAAAACGCACGTAGTTTGTTAATGGCGGAGACAGCACGACGGCTCAACGGGAACTAAAGCAGCCGAAGCGCACCTGAGTTGAGATGGTGGGGGTAGGGGGAACAATTGAAATCTCTTCACTGTTTGTAAACGCAATGACAAGGTCCAAACAGTAGTCTTTGACTTGAATTAGAGTAATCCAACCATATTCGGCAATCAAATCCCCAGTTATTTCAGTGATGACAAAGATACCCAATTCCCCCCCCCCCCCCCTCTTCCCCTAAAACACCCCTTTCTATGGGTTAGTTTTGCAATTTTTCAAGTAGCCTGTGATTTAGGTTAGAATACTCCAAACATATTCGACAACCCAGTTCGTTCAGTGACGTTCGAAATGCTTTAACTCCCCCACCCCCTCCATTGTGGGTCAGATTTGAAAAAATTGAAAAAAGTAGTCTTTGACTTGGAGTAATCCAAACATACTCGACAATGAAATCCCCAGTTTGTTTAGTGATGACAAAGATACTCCATTCCCCCCTCTTCCCCTCAAACACCCCTGTGGTGAAATCCACCACCTCTTTTCAACAGCCCTTTTCAGGGCTACCAAAAAGAGGTAGGCACACCACAAAAATATTTACAAGACGTCGAAGTACAACTCCGTCAAACAAAATATTTCACCGGAGAGAAAATACTAAATTCTCTCCCAAAAGTGAAATATTAAAGATTAACACGCAAGGCGACCTCCCCAAACATTTACTGGGCGAGAGAGATGCGACAAACATCTCGAGACAGGTCGCCTTGAACGAGAACACACAAGGCGACCTCCCCAAACATTTACTGGGCGAGAGAGAGGCGACAAACATCTCGAGACAGGTTGCCTTGAACGAGAACACGCAAGGCGACCTCCCCAAACATTTACTGGGCGAGATAGATGCGACGAAAAGTTCGAAACAAGTCGCCTTAGGAAAACTCAAGGTCGTTCAGCCACCCCCGGGGACCCCGTCAAAGCAACGGACGCAGGGAAACCACCTCGAAAAACCAACTCAGCTATCGTATGCCCGGATACTGGGAAAACACTGTGCGAACCAATGAGATTGCACAGTCGAATTTACGAAATTGAGCGAGCCAATCCTAAGCTAGTTTGATCGTACCAAATTAGTTGACGAAACTAATTTACATACTAACCATAAAGTGGACACCACTTTTTGTTATAAATACCTCGTTCAGAGCCTGGCATTTCATTCCACTCTCCGCTCTCGACGACGACACCTCCGAAGTACGAAGAATTCTACACGCTCTACGCTGACGAACCTTCTGCATTGCGAGTTCATCTCAAGAACGGCTTCCTACTGCTTTCTACAAGCCAGACCTTCTCTCCTCACAGATTTCGCATTGGCATCTACGAGTCCAGTGATTATTCATCCTGCTCATTGCCCAACGTAGATCTCCTGTTAGGACGCCACCCGGTACTTCTATCGATATTCTCTTTAGACAGTACGCCCGAGGGACGTTTCCGAGCCGTGTCACCCGGACTACATAGCCTTCAGCTCGTAGTCGACCGCTGGGGCGCGCCGGTAAATTACTCAGCTCCTACGCTCTAATTTACCGTCTACGGAAGTCTTTTTCAAGACTGCGAGGTAGGACCCTGCCGTCTGAGCATTGGAAAGACGCTCCGGCAAGCGAGTCCACTTCCAAAACCCTCTATTTTTCATACGTAGAGGCATCGAAACGAGCCAAAAACTCGATCATTTCGATGGAACGTCAGCCTTCTTACTTCCCCTTGCGGGGGAAGGAGGAAGGCGGCAAGACCGGGCCGAGTGACCAACGTAGTGCGCCCTACCGGCCACACGGTGAGTCCGCTGAACCAACTATCAGCGCAAGGCGCGACCCGCACGTCCGGATCGCCTTCTCGCCCGACGTATTCGTTCGAGAAACTTTCGAACAAGACTCACCTACACAAAAGATCGAGCAAACCTTTCAGACTCGCTCTGAAGCCGATCTTTTTGATTCGACCAAGCTGTCCGATTACCCACGATATCCGACGCAGGCTTACACGGTCGATCCGAGTGTCAAATACACTCCAAATGCACAAAAAGCAGAGGATACTTTTCAGTACCTCAACCAAACTCAGTATATTCCCCTTTCAGATGTAAATCTAAGGCCGGAATATTACAAAACGGCTCAGTACGAAACTGATCGAACCCAGCACTTGGTACACGAGCCTAGCGCTCCGCGCGGCTGCGACACGGACTATCCACCCTTCCGGCCCGCGAAATCAGTTGACCTTGGCGGCTCCGCCCGCATTCCTCGCGGGGGTGGCCTAGAAACCAACCCGCATAACCGGGATATAAATGTCCGACTTGGTTTACCAACGTCAAGTCAAACCTATATAAATCCACTACAAATGGTGACCCCGCCTTTGAACAGGCTCAACACGGAGCATTTCGTTCCCTCTTATGAAGCTAGTGGATTTCAGGGAACCACTGCAGGCGTGCGACCCCCGCCGGGCCTCTACGCCCCACATCTCACGCAACATCCCTCTACAAACAGTGGCTTTCAAGCACTTTTAGAGGAGATGGGAGATTATCAAAAACCAGTCTTCCAAAAGAAGAATATTGATCGTGCACTCGCCGAGTTCGATCAATACTGCGTGAGAAAACACATGAGAACGCAAAACGAATGCTTCTCAGCTATATACAAGTGGGTACCAGAAGAAATGAGGGAAGCTATAGACTCAGCTTACCTCACGGCGCCTCACGCACCTTACGAAGAGGCCAAACAGCGCCTCCTACGAGAATATGGGTTGTCTCTACAGGACAGGCTCCTCGCACTCGAGGACCCCGCATCTCTCGCCAAAAAACCCAGCACCAAGTACCACGAGATGTACTCGAAAGCTGTTGGGTACTTTTCGGAAGCTCTAATCACTCAAAAGTGGATTGAGACTCTTCCCCTCGAATCACGAGGTATGGTCGCAGCTCAGCCTACCACGACCTCCCGGCTCGACCTAGCTGATACGCTACACGCGTACAGAGCAGAGAATACTTCTCTGAACATACGAGGAGTTGAATCTACTCCGAAACCCATAAATACTGGTTTCAAAAAGGCCCTCTCGAAACAAGCTGAGTTCAAACCCCAACCAGTGGAGAGTAAACCTCACAAACCGATGGCCTACGTCTGTCGAAACCACGTACGTTTCGGTAACGAAACTCGCAAATGTGCAGACCCAGAACACTGCACTTGGAAGACAAACACTGCTTCCAAAACTAGCAAAAAGGCTGCGACTATAAGCCAGCCTAAAACCCGGGTTTCTACCGAAAATACTCAGCAGTCGGTACAAGAAAGTACCATTCCAACCTCCGACACAGAGAGTTCGGAAAACGAATAACTGCCAGCGTATCTGAGCCTATACGCCGGCAGTCTACTGAGTATAAAAGGCTTTTTTTCAAGTGCAAACTAAATGGCACTGAATTTCTCATTGACACGGGAGCAGAAGTGAACATTCTGCCCCACAATGTCACAAAAAAATTGGGCTTGAAAATTCTCAAGTCCAACGTTAAGCTCACAGCAGCTAACGGAGCCCCTATCGATACACTAGGGCGAGCTGACACAACAATTAACATCGGCCTCGGGGACATGACCACCGAGTTTATGATCACGAAAGTTGATCTAGCGATCCTAGGTATCCCATTCCTCGAATCTTGGGATATCGGAATACGGGTCAAACACAAGTACATTTATAAAGATAAAATGAAGTGCTATGCCGATCAAAAAATAGCTGCAGTCATGAACAAAAAGTTCACTGACGAACAAATTGCAGCTACTATCCCTCACCGTGACAATACACCTCAACCAGAGGACGTGCAAATCACGGAGGACGAAAACATTCGCTCTATCATTAACAAATACAATGATAAAATGAGCAAAATTCATGGTAAATGGAAGAACAACGGGGTTTACCACCGTATAACCACGGAAGGAACTCCAGTACACTTCCGAGCGAGACCCATGGCAGGTGAAAAACGGGCTCAAGTCAAAAAGACTTTTGACGAAATGCTTTCAGAAGGCATAATTGCACCATCGGATTCCGAATGGGCATCTCCGTTACACTGTGTGCCAAAAAAAGACGGGTCATGGAGAATCACCGGCGATTACCGTTTCCTCAACGCGAAAACGAAGAAAGACGCCTACCCTCCTCCTCACATTCGCTCGTTCCAAGCGAATTTACATAATACGCAAATCTATTCAACAATAGATTTAAAATCAGCGTATTATCATATCCCGATGCACCCAGATGACGCTCATAAAACTGCGATTATTACACCTTTCGGTCTTTATGAGTTTAAGAAAATGAGCATGGGTTTGGCCGGAGCGGCTCAAACATGGCAAAGATACATGGACAGCATCATGCGAAAATTTGATTTCGCATTTGTCTATCTAGATGACATCCTGGTGGCTTCGAAGAATTATAACGAACACATGAACCACCTACAACAAATTTTTGACAAACTAGGGGAACACGGACTTCGAGTAGGTTTTGATAAATGCGTTTTTTCGAAACCTACCGTCGATTTCCTAGGTTTCACTATCTCGAAGGAAGGAATAATTCCTAAACGAGACAAAATAGAAGCCATAGAACAATTTCCTAGGCCAGTGGACGTACGAAGTCTACGCAGATTCCTAGGTATGTGTGGTTTCTACCGAGCATGCTCAAGCAAATTCGCTCACACGGCACAACCTCTGTATGACTCCATTCAGTCAAACAAAAAGAATGACAGAACACCTATCGAATGGACATCAGAGAGAGAAAAAGCTTTCAACAGCTTAAAGCAAGCAATGATCAAAGCAACATTGCATAACATTGCTCACCCACACCCTACGGCGGAGTGGAGATTGGTCTGTGACGCGTCCGACACACACATCGGAGCGGCACTAGAACAAGAAATTACAGACAAACATGGCTCGAAATCGTACCAACCATTGGGATTTTTCAGCAAAGAGATTCCAGAACAATGGAAGAACAAAGCATCTTTCGACAAGGAAATGTTCGCCGTTTACCAAGCGTGCATTCACTGGCACAACGACTTGGACGGCAGATCCTTCCATATTTGTTCGGATCACAAGCCTCTGCTAGGCACGATGCTTAAAAAGAATGCTCATTTTTCTAAAATGAGATTAAGATGGCTAACATACATCTCTCAAATGACGAGTGACATTCGTCATATTTCAGGAGAGAGCAACGTCGTCGCCGACGCACTCTCCAGACCCTTCGATCCGGTCGAAATTCAAACGAAATCGATTTCAACACAGACGGACGAGGGTCCACCCATAGCTGAAATTTCGAAAATTACGGCTGCAATAGAATGCAATCTTCTACTGCACATTTCAAATTCACAAATTCGCTCTCCCCCTACCGCGGAGGACAAATTGAAACTCACACGAGTTGAATTCTCTCAAGGAGAAATTTGGTGTAACCTAGACCTAGGACACCCTAGACCTTATATTCCAAACGAAATAAGGGAAGAAATAATAAGCCAAATTCACAATTTGGGACACCCAGGTATACACTCTACAGTGTATAAAGTTAAACAACGATATTTTTGGCACGGACTACGTGCAGATGTCTCAAACTGGGTCCGAGCATGCGAAACTTGCCAACGAGCAAAAATCACGCGCTCCGTGAAGCTCCCTTACTCCGAATTTGAAACGGCAAACAAATTTTCACACGTACACGTGGATATTACCGGACCTTTACCTTTAGCAAAAGGAGGGAAACGTTACATTTTGATGATGGTTGATAGAGCAACGGGTTGGCTAGAGGCAGTCCCTCTCAACAACATCGAAACAACCACAATCACAAATGCATTTATCAATATTTGGGTAGCTTCAAAGGGCGTACCTAAATACATCACAAGTGATCAGGGCACCCAATTTGAATCAGATCTGTTCAATTCCATTATGGAACGTCTCGGAGTAAAACATACTCACACGTTACCATACAAACCATCAACAAACGGTATGGTAGAACGCAGAAACAGATCTTTGAAAGAAGCTCTCAAAGCTCAGAACGAAAATTGGCTCGATGCACTTCCCAAAGTTCTACTCGCCATGCGTACGGCAGTAGACCCGGCGACTGAAACTACGCCTTTCCAAAAAGTTTACGGGATTGACGTACCACTCCCAGGAGACATTTTCGTAACTTCTACGAACCTTTCGGAACCTCTTTTCTTCCGACCTACGCATATTAAACATAATAACACAAAATATGCCGTAAACATGCCCAAAAACTTGGATACATGTACTCATGTCTATATCAGAGTGCCCACACAGCTCACCTCTCTCCAATGTCCTTACACGGGACCGTTCAAAGTAGTTAAAAGAGATAAGTTTTCGGTTACAGTGCAAATTGGCGAACATACTAAAAAAGTTCCCAAACAGCAAATCAAGCCAGCTTATACTCTACACTCGGAAGAAGCTGTATCGCAGGGACAATCTCTGTTACAAAATCAGACAGGAAGTAAGGAGAAAACTCCCCGAAAATCCGCCAGAGGGCGCGTTCCATCTACCAAATTTGACGGAAAGTGGGTAACTGCGCTCGAAACAAGCCACGCCCATTTTTCTCGGGTAGGAGCAGTGGGAAGTATAAATATGGAAAGCCCCACAGCCAGAGACCATAACGATCTCAACCATGGCAGCTTCTACTCCAAACACGATGATCACCGACGAAGTCGAGGAGTTCCTCCTTGCCGAGGAAGCTCTCCCAGCCCCGATCGGCCCACTACCACCTTCGCCGAAACGAGAGACGGGGACTGCTACACAAGCTCCCACGGAGGTGGTCTGGACGAGGCCCCAGCCCTACCAGCCACCAGCTCCACCCACCCAGCCACTGCCTACGCCTCCGCCCGCTCACCAGCTACCAGCACCCCCCAGGCAGTGGATCTCCTCGGGCGACGTTCCGGTTCCTCGCTGGGAAGAGATGAGCACCGCGGGGTGGTCAGAGCCCAGCACCTCCCGGGCTCCTCCGCAACAGCCCAGCCGCGGCCGCGGGCCAAACCCTCGCGGGTTTGGTTCCCGTCGGCAGAGCTCGGGCCGGCCAAGGCCGCCCCGCGACGCTCGTCGAAACCGGCGAGGCCGGGGCGCACCACAGGGACGGGACGCGAGGCCTGCACCTCCGCCTCCGCCCCAACTGGCGAGGTTCTCCTACGGAGAATTCCGGGTAGACCTCCCAGTTCTCCCCCATCGGCGTCGTCGTTGATAACACGACGTCTTGGGGGGGCCCCTGTGGTGAAATCCACCACCTCTTTTCAACAGCCCTTTTCAGGGCTACCAAAAAGAGGTAGGCACACCACAAAAATATTTACAAGACGTCGAAGTACAACTCCGTCAAACAAAATATTTCACCGGAGAGAAAATACTAAATTCTCTCCCAAAAGTGAAATATTAAAGATTAACACGCAAGGCGACCTCCCCAAACATTTACTGGGCGAGAGAGATGCGACAAACATCTCGAGACAGGTCGCCTTGAACGAGAACACACAAGGCGACCTCCCCAAACATTTACTGGGCGAGAGAGAGGCGACAAACATCTCGAGACAGGTTGCCTTGAACGAGAACACGCAAGGCGACCTCCCCAAACATTTACTGGGCGAGATAGATGCGACGAAAAGTTCGAAACAAGTCGCCTTAGGAAAACTCAAGGTCGTTCAGCCACCCCCGGGGACCCCGTCAAAGCAACGGACGCAGGGAAACCACCTCGAAAAACCAACTCAGCTATCGTATGCCCGGATACTGGGAAAACACTGTGCGAACCAATGAGATTGCACAGTCGAATTTACGAAATTGAGCGAGCCAATCCTAAGCTAGTTTGATCGTACCAAATTAGTTGACGAAACTAATTTACATACTAACCATAAAGTGGACACCACTTTTTGTTATAAATACCTCGTTCAGAGCCTGGCATTTCATTCCACTCTCCGCTCTCGACGACGACACCTCCGAAGTACGAAGAATTCTACACGCTCTACGCTGACGAACCTTCTGCATTGCGAGTTCATCTCAAGAACGGCTTCCTACTGCTTTCTACAAGCCAGACCTTCTCTCCTCACAGATTTCGCATTGGCATCTACGAGTCCAGTGATTATTCATCCTGCTCATTGCCCAACGTAGATCTCCTGTTAGGACGCCACCCGGTACTTCTATCGATATTCTCTTTAGACAGTACGCCCGAGGGACGTTTCCGAGCCGTGTCACCCGGACTACATAGCCTTCAGCTCGTAGTCGACCGCTGGGGCGCGCCGGTAAATTACTCAGCTCCTACGCTCTAATTTACCGTCTACGGAAGTCTTTTTCAAGACTGCGAGGTAGGACCCTGCCGTCTGAGCATTGGAAAGACGCTCC
The DNA here is from genome assembly GCA_030762985.1 of Adelphocoris suturalis. Lineage (NCBI taxonomy): Eukaryota > Metazoa > Arthropoda > Insecta > Hemiptera > Miridae > Adelphocoris > Adelphocoris suturalis. The sequence continues at coordinate 69,028,721 of CM061045.1, read as the reverse complement.
GGCAAGCGAGTCCACTTCCAAAACCCTCTATTTTTCATACGTAGAGGCATCGAAACGAGCCAAAAACTCGATCATTTCGATGGAACGTCAGCCTTCTTACTTCCCCTTGCGGGGGAAGGAGGAAGGCGGCAAGACCGGGCCGAGTGACCAACGTAGTGCGCCCTACCGGCCACACGGTGAGTCCGCTGAACCAACTATCAGCGCAAGGCGCGACCCGCACGTCCGGATCGCCTTCTCGCCCGACGTATTCGTTCGAGAAACTTTCGAACAAGACTCACCTACACAAAAGATCGAGCAAACCTTTCAGACTCGCTCTGAAGCCGATCTTTTTGATTCGACCAAGCTGTCCGATTACCCACGATATCCGACGCAGGCTTACATGGTCGATCCGAGTGTCAAATACACTCCAAATGCACAAAAAGCAGAGGATACTTTTCAGTACCTCAACCAAACTCAGTATATTCCCCTTTCAGATGTAAATCTAAGGCCGGAATATTACAAAACGGCTCAGTACGAAACTGATCGAACCCAGCACTTGGTACACGAGCCTAGCGCTCCGCGCGGCTGCGACACGGACTATCCACCCTTCCGGCCCGCGAAATCAGTTGACCTTGGCGGCTCCGCCCGCATTCCTCGCGGGGGTGGCCTAGAAACCAACCCGTATAACCGGGATATAAATGTCCGACTTGGTTTACCAACGTCAAGTCAAACCTATATAAATCCACTACAACCCCTATGGGGCAGATTTGAAATTTTAAACCTTTTAAACCTTCTCTGGACTTCCATAAATAATTTAAGACCAAAATTAGCCTAATCGGTCCAGCCGTTCTCGAGTTTTAGCGAGACTAACGAACAGCAATTGATTTTTATATATATATTGATTAGCTTCGTGATCTGAAATAGTAATAAACTGGAAATTTGGATTTAAATGCTGCAATTATTACACTGTTCTATAATGTTTTGTCATTATTTAAATATTGATGGTCCTCTACCTATAATATATTGATATATTTCACCTTGAAAGTTTTCAAGATGTGTTTTTTTAATATTCCAATTCTTAAATTTTGCCCTGAGCAGAGAAACTGAATTCATAAACACGTTTGTCAAAGATAGTCAGAGATTTGACTTAGTTGGGCTTTAATCGGGCTAGCAAATGCGATTGATAAGCCAGTTCTTAGCCTTCTGGGTCATTCAGACAGTTGTGACTTATTCCGTATTTATCCTTTATAATTTACCGAAAGAATAGCAGATTTGATTCATATTCATGTGCAGGTTCATCGTATAGCCAGAACTATGGGAGTGGACGTGTCGGAAGTCTGGGCGACTGCAGCGAAGAAAACCAAAATTATCAAGTACAAGCCGAGAAGTACAGTGACAGAGACGGAGTACACTCTGACGCACTAAGAGAGGAACGTACAGGTAACCTAACCTATCCCTCATTTTCTGCATGTTCCATGTTGACCCTTGCTCAAGCCACTCAGGGCTTTCATCGCTATTTGAGTTAACCCTTTAGCGCCTAGGGGCTAATGTAGCATATATTTGGACTTGGGTGCCCGCTATTTTGAGAAAGGTGGAATTTTGATAACCTCCACCCGAAATTTAATTTAAAATGCCAATTAAATGACCCCTGAAATTTTTCAGATTTTTGCATAACAAAAATTTACGCCGGTAGCTCGATTTCGGTTTTGGAAATACGCTTTTTTTTTGCCAATATCAGACTTTTGAATATAAATTTGACAAACTTCTTTGTAAAATAGTAAAACTTAGTATACTTACGTTTTCGGGGTCGCTGAACCGAATATGCAGTCAAAACAAGTCGATAGCAACAACTTTTGTCAGTTTGGAATCTCAAAATCATGTCAAAAAATGGGTACTTTTTCCGTTATCCCCCCCCCCCCCCCCCCCCCCCCCCCCCAGTCAATATGTCTTCAACACGCCCGCCCGCCCGATGTTTCTAGGCATTACTTCTTACCTAGATTATGTTATGTTATGAGTTTTTGAGATGCGAGCATCCAGACCCCCAAAGTATACACATCGTTCTGACCTACACGTCCAACTAATCTGTATTTTCACTAAGGGATTGATTAATTGATGTTATGTAATTTTGAGATGCGAGCATCCAGACCACCAACCTATACACAGCATTCTGATCTATTTGTGCGAATTCATGTGGAGGCAATCAAATCACAACCACGCCAATTTGTTTCAACAAATCCTCACCGACATCGGCACCTTCTGAAAACACGGTTTTTTTAAAAGTAATATGATTTCTTCTCACAGCTTGAAATTGTCACCAATTCTATGTAAAAATGTAATCTAAGTAAGAAGTAATGGCTAGAAACATCGGGCGGGCGGAAAAGTACCAAAAATAATTACCGTGTTTTAAGAAGTTGCCGATGTCGGTGTGGATTTGTTGAAACAAAGTGGCGTGGTTGTGGTTTGATTGCCTTCACATGAATTCGCACAAATAGATCAGAATGCTGTGTATAGGTTGGTGGTCTGGATGCTAGCAAGCTCGCATCTCAAAATTGCATAACATCAAGTAGTCAATCCCTTAGTAAAAATACAGATTAGTTGGACATGTAGGTCAGAATTATGTGTATACTTTCGTGTATGTATGTTCACTTTTGTGTACTCGCAAGCTCGCATCTCAAGAATAAAAAGTCCAGTCATGCAGCATGACCCCGTGAGCGAATTTTTGAAGAAATCTTCGACATTTCAGTCGCTATTGATCGTGTAGAGAAATTTTAGTTTATGATTTTGATAGACAAACATGGAATCAAATTATTAAAAATAATTAGGAGGTACTCATACTTTATTGTTATTAAACTAATCTTGTAGATTTAAAGACAAATGTAGGTAAATATTCATAGATTTCGATGTCCAATGTGGTCAGTATTGAAGGCAGTTGAAATCTTAACAGTATCCTATCATAACATCATCAAATCTTGACATAAAATAAAATAACATACCGACGTCAAATGAAAGAAACGTATTTCCACAGCCAATCGATGATGAGGCTTTATATTACGAGTGATATAAAGTCAGTTGCATTCGAATCTAGTATCCTACAGCAAGAAATTGACAGACAAACTGTATTTCTGTGCATATATTGACAGCCTAAATTATGGGGAAGTGTCACTTGGCTTTTCCGTAGCAACAAGAAAGAAATTGAAACGTACATACATACATAAAAAAAATGCGTTGAACTTCAGAATATGATTCAGAATAGCCTGAAACGGATTTCTGCATAAAATTTTTTCAAAATTTCACATCCTACAAATTTTGAGGCGAGAGCAATAGCTTAATTTTCTTCAAAAATTCGCTAATAACAACATAATCTAAGTAAGAAGTAATGCCTGGAAACATCGGGCGGCCGCTTGTTGAAGACAAATTGACTGGGGGGGGGGGGGGGGGGGGGGTATAACGGGAAAAGACCAAAAGTTCCTCTCAGAGATTTTTTTTAAGCTTGGTGTTCAAGTAATTCAATTTTTAGGATTTTTCTCATGTTTTCAACCCTTTGTCTTTAAAATTATCATAACTCCCTTAATTTGCTGTGCAAATTCAAATTTGGGGATAACGTTGGATAGAGCATTGAATTTCCTATCGGATAAATGCTTGAGTTTGTTCATGTATTAAGGTTCGAGACATAAAAAAGCTCTCTGAAAAGTAAATATTACCTAAATTGGGAAACATCAAGTTTTTTCAATCGGGAATCGAACTATTATAAGAATCAATATGTTTTCAAGACACAAGAACGGTAAGAACTGCGCCAAAATTTTACCTTTTCAATGGTTTGGTCAATTTTACTTTTACTTTGCTAATTAGGAAAGAAAACAACGTTATAATGTTGAAACATGAACAGATGAATTTATCAAGAAACATTAAACTCTAGGAGATTCGGAATGCACCAAAACGGATTTCCACCAAGAATATTCTTGGAGCCATTGCTTCATTTTCTACAAAAATTCACTAAAAACGCTTGCATACAAGTCTGCAACACATTAGGACATTTCATGTCTTTCCCCTCCCTCCTTCTTCCCTTCCATCTTCTAGCAATCTTGTCTTCCTCTGTGGATTACATTTTTTTCAATATAAAGAAAACAAACGTCCTAAGGAGGCTACCAGCCAAATTTCAGCTTCCTACGGTTGATAGGGAAGAAGTTAGCTTCAGGAGCCACTCTGCTGATCAAGACCCTGTACACCTTATTGTTCATGTCCTAAGGAGGCTACCAGCCAAATTTCAGCTTCCTACGGTTGATAGGGAAGAAGTTAGCTTCAGGAGCCACTCTGCTGATCAAGACCCTGTACACCTTATTGTTCATGTCCTAAGGAGGCTACCAGCCAAATTTCAGCTTCCTACGGTTGATAGGGAAGAAGTTAGCTTCAGGAGCCACTCTGCTGATCAAGACCCTGTACACCTTATTGTTCATGTCCTAAGGAGGCTACCAGCCAAATTTCAGCTTCCTACGGTTGATAGGGAAGAAGTTAGCTTCAGGAGCCACTCTGCTGATCAAGACCCTGTACACCTTATTGTTCATGTCCTAAGGAGGCTACCAGCCAAATTTCAGCTTCCTACGGTTGATAGGGAAGAAGTTAGCTTCAGGAGCCACTCTGCTGATCAAGACCCTGTACACCTTATTGTTCATGTCCTAAGGAGGCTACTAGCCAAATTTCAGCTTCCTAGGGTTGATAGGAAAGAAGTTAGCTTCAGGAGCCACTCAGTTGATCAAAACCCTCTGCACCTTATTGTTCACGTCCTAAGGAGTCTACCAGCCAAATCATAATAATCGTATAGCCAAATTTCAGCTATAATCATATAGGTACCTACCTACCTCACTTCTACGAATCATAATAATCATTGAGCATATTTCGTTACGTAACGTTACATAACGAAAATTTGGTTGTGTGCCATAGCAAAGACATGAAATGTCAAAACATTGTTTTTTGTTAGTGAAATCGAAGGTTTTCTTGAAAAATGACCTTTTATGAAAGTACGAGTTCGGGTTCTGTTTCTTCGTATTTTGACATTTTCATGTCTTTGCTTTGGCACATAAACTAAAAAAACGTCACGGAAAATAATTGCTCACGAAAATTGCTCACGAAAATTGCTCACGAAAATTGTCCCAAGTGGCCACAACGATGATTATGACCATCAGAAATGACGTTTTTACCTAATGATCCCACGATTCTGAGATTTGGTATGTGGGCCCTTGAGGGGCTTCTGAACACAACTGACCGATTGCAGATCAGCTGAGTGGCTCTAGAATCCAGTTTTTTCCCTAATGATCCCACGATTCTGAGATTTGGTATGTAGCCCCTTGAGGGACTTCTGAACACAACTGACCGATCCAAGATCAGCTGAGTGGCTCTAGAATCCAGTTTTTTCCCTAATGATCCCACGATTCTGAGATTTGGTATGTGGGCCCTTGAGGGACTTCTGAACACAACTGACCGATCCCAGATCAGCTGAGTGGCTCTAGAATCCAGTTTTTTCCCTAATGATCCCACGATTCTGAGATTTGGTATGTAGCCCCTTGAGGGACTTCTGAACACAACTGACCGATCCCAGATCAGCTGAGAGGCTCTAGAATCCAGTTTTTTCCCTAATGATCCCACGATTCTGAGATTTGGTATGTAGCCCCTTGAGGGACTTCTGAACGCAACTGACCGATCTCAGATCAGCTGAGTGGCTCTAGAATCCAGTTTTTACCCTAATGATCCAACGATTCTGAGATTTGGTATGTAGCCCCTTGAGGGACTTCTGAACACAACTGACCGATTACAGATCAGCTGAGTGGCTCTAGAATCCAGTTTTCCCCTAATGATAAGAAAATAATAAGAAAACACACATGAAAATGTCCCAATGTGTTGCAGACTCGTATGCAAGCATTTAATATACGTTTTAATTACCAGCCATGTGATCACAGAATGAAAAGATTTTTTGTGTGCTGAATCGTGAACATAATTGGTGAGGTGTTACTTGTTCTTTATTCCTGTGGGATCCCTGTCGAAGGCGTGCGGAGGTTTAATCCACTCGTGAAATAAGAGTCAAGGTTTGATTTCGCGTGGAGATGATGGCTCCTTATCACATATTGGTTTTGACACTAAGCGAAAGCTTTTTTTTTTTTTTTTATGCTGACTCGACTAGTAAAACTTGCGTATCTCCCGCTTGACATATCAGGGACCTATTTCTTAAAACAGCAAGTTACAAGTACAGGTAGTTTTAATGCATGGTAAACAAGAACAAGTGTTTCACCAAAACAAAGCGTACAAGTGTAGAAAAGTTACATTTGTAGAAGCTAACTTTATAAGTGTAGCAGAAAAGAAAAATGGCGTGTGGGAACAAACTAAATGAACGACGTCCAGAGGAATGCCAAGATTGAAGGTTTGTCAGCGAATCATAATATAAAAACGGTGTTAAGTACATGATAGGATGTTTATCGTACATGACTAGGTGTAATGATTGGAAGACAGACAAATTATAAACTGAAAAGTGGAGAAATTGGATGCCGAAATTGAAGTTTAGTCAGCGAATCATAATGTAAAAACGGTGTTAAGTACATGATAGGATGTTTATCGTACATGACTAGTAGTAATAGAGAGTTTTTGGCGACTTCAACTTAACGTCACCCGTTACCTTAGTCTTGAGGGAGCAAACGAAGATGCTAACCCAAAAGGAGCAGGGAGGACGGTTGCCTTAATTTTGATGTCACGTTAACGGTGGTTGGGTAACGCGATATTTTTTCCCAGCTATCTTGTTGTCTACTGGTTGTCTATTCGACTTCTTTATTTAGATGTGAAATGCCGATTTTCAATCCTAAATTCGAATTTCATGTTAGTCTCAGTACAAATACGGGATAGTTACTCATTTTTAGTTTTCAATTCGTAAACAAGGCATGGATTTAACGCAAAGATAGTAAGCCTCAAGTGGGAAACACCGCGATTAAGTTGCACTTTTAGGTCTTTAGTCGTTACAAACATCATGTTTTTGGGTTTTAGGTTGGGTAATATATCAAGAAGTATGAAAAAGTATACATCTCTATGACAATGAACCAGGATTTTACCTGATAATCATCAGTGGAGGCAGCACTTCACGCAATGTTCACGAGAAAACAGCTGAGATCAGGCTAACTAAGAACAATACTGCGAAGAAGTAGTGTCTTAAAACTCAGGTTCCTCTTTTAAAATATGTGAAATTATAATAAAAACAAAGCTCTAATCGACCAAATAGAGCCTGTGCGCAAAAGAACGGATTTTTTCCGATCGAGTTGAAGGCTAGTAAAGCGCGACGGCGGAGGCGGACTTCAGATGGCACATTCGGTTTCTATTTACGCGACTTGAAACGAAAAATAACCAAGTTTGAGGGGTGTTCAAAAACCTACCCGCTATCAACAAAATTAGTTGGTAATGAGGCATTTGAAAAGAAAAACTACTATTATTTATTTCACCAGTATTCGAGTAATTTTGAGGTGCCCAGTAGTGTTACATTTATAGGAAGGTTAGGCTGGTGACGTGTGCCTTTAGGTCCCCAAACGGGTGACGTTAAATGTGCCATTCTAACGTACGACGTTGCTAACGTCCCCTCAAGGTCACGTACTCTTGGGTACGGTAGGGTGACGTTAAGGGTACGTTAGTGGTCACCAAAAACTCTCTAATGGTTTGAAGACAGACTAATTATAAACTGAAAAGTGGAGAAACTGTGTATTTGATTTCAACTTATCCTAATGGCTGGCATAATTGGATTTTTCTCCTTCATTCAGCGGAAATGATTAATCAATTCTTAATGCTGCTGGGTTAGCAATGTCTTCTGTAACTTCGAGATGATCTTCACTTTGTTCTTCAAAGATGGGGAGATCCTCAATACCCGATCAGGAAAAATTGCACAGGGTCACGCAGTATTTGAATCGTTCAAGGGTCTCGGAAGACAACCCAAGGGCCGGTTTCACCATGGTTTTTAATCAATGATTACTCATTAAACCGAAGATCTCAGCTATTAAACAAAGATATTCGGTTTCACTAACTCCGGTTCAGATCAATCAATGATCAAATGCGCTAAGTCAACGATCAAAACCAACCAGCCGAATTTGGTTAGTTAGCATTCAAATCAACGATTTACATGACCGAAATCCTTTTTTGATACGTTTTCCCATCCATTTTGCCACATTTTCCTTACTATTTCCTTCGTGCACGAAAATTAGCCAAATAGGATTGATTAGAGCATTGGTTTTTGAGGACGAATTTGACAAGGATGAGCTGGACTTAACTTCACTATTCCCCGTTCTCGTTGGATTAGAGAGAGTACGGCGGATTTAAATCCCAATGAAATCGATCTGAGGAGATACCTACCGACTTTCAGAAACTACTGTGCACAGTGTACAGTGCGAAGGTAACCTAGCAAGGATTCTAGTCGCCTACTGTGGACACTACAGCTGCACACACGCACGACTTGGGGTCGCTCGATCGCACTCTTTGGTTGTCCACGTAGGACACCGCGTTACAGCCGTCCGCATGGCGGCACTTGAGGGTGGGGATGCATTTTCTTTTCGTTTCAGAGAGTTACAATAGTCATTCATTTTCAAATTAAGTCTGTGGCTCTCTGGATATTCCTTTGAGTATAAATAGTATACCTATTTAAATACTCAGAAAGATTGACTCCGTGACAGGGTGAGTCTGAAGTTGCTTCTTCCTCCATCACCTTTTTTTATCTTTTTTGTAATCACGATTATGGGTCTTTCATGTATCAACTAAATTAAACATATTTTTATACTGACAATTGTGAGTTAAAAATGATAATGTGTTGGTGAAGAAGAAGAAGAAGAAGAAAAACGTTTATTGAAAATAAAGGTTACCTGTACATAGAAAATAGTGCCTAATAAACATTACGACATGGTTCTGTGAACCGCCTGTCGGAAGCTCCGGGTTTTACATTTGAAACATTTGGTTTTCGGGTTGAACATGAAGGAACTCTACATCTTTTGTAATAAAAGAGTAAACCAATTAAAAGAGTAATGGTAAAGCAATGTGAATAAAAAATAACAAAAAGGAATTAAATACAATGGCATATTTGCACATGTGGTTAGTTCATCGTTTGATCAGAAGTTGAATTCCGTGACGAGCATATTTCTGTATGACCACGCTGAGGTACAGAAACGGACGACTTTTCCCCAATCTTGTGGACTGTTAAGGAAGCGCACTGCTTCATCACGCTCCAATACACCCCTTCGAAATGCGGTCATCCTGAACTCCGCCAGCACCGGGCACGTGCACAAAAAGTGAAAGGTACTTTCAAACTCTCTTCGATTGCACATTGAACACTGTTCTGCTGAAGAATGGGTGTCAAGGTATGGTTTGTAGTTGAGGTTTAATACCTCCGAGCGCAGTCTAAACAGCCACCGGAGTGTGCTTATTGGGTGATTGGAAGTTCTGAGTAGGCTGGCAGCTTTGACATTCGGGTCCAGTTCTCGGTATAGGGTATATGAATTGGAAGTCTCTGCCCTTCTCCAGTAACCTGCTATCTTGTCATTAATGAAGTTGGACAAAATTCTTTCCACATCAGCTTTAAGAATCGAGCCATCGAAAGAGATCAAGTTGTTTGGAATGCCATATTTTGAAACAAGGTCTCCCCACTGCTTAGCCCAAAACACTCCTGCACTTGCAACCTCCCTAGCAACGATCCTTGGCAAGCGAGAACTTGGCATCTTTGCTACCTTCACTATGTAGTTTAGGTGCAGTTGTAGAGTGAACACCGAGAGTGGGTTCAATTCTGTCTCAAGGTATGCAATATAATTTGGGGCATGCATCGGGAGCTGGAAAAGTTTTTTAATGAGCAGCAGCTGAACGCTATCGACACAGGCATATTCTCGAAAACCCCAAACCTGGGCAGAATAACACAAAATCGCTCTGACAATGGCTTCAAAAATTTGCATCTTAGCAGTTAAAGGGATTCCAGGATTCCCAAAAGCATCTCTCCACACATAATTCATTGTATTTTTCGCTGATCCAGCCTTCAGCTTCAAGTGCTTTGCGAAAGAAATCCGTGGAGTCAGCGTGACACCCAGGTAACAATATTCCTTGACTATGGACACATCATCTTCGCCATACGTCCATTTTTCAGTTGCCCTGCGTCTTCCGCCTTTCTGGAAAATCATTCCTTTGGATTTTTCCATATTAACTTTTAGTCCCCATCGGTCACAATAGGACTTCAGTACATTAATGTTCTCTTGTAGCTCCATGGGGTCTTCTGCCAAAATCACCAAGTCGTCCGCATAGAGGAGAATCTTGACAACTGTTTCTCCGACTGCCACTCCATTAGCCAGCTCACCCGCAAGATCATTAATGAAGAGAGTGAACAAGAGAGGGCTGAGTGGACACCCCTGTTTTACACCGCTCACCACTGGAAACGACTCTGTTCTCCCATCAACCGTCCAAACTGAAGACCTGGAATCGGAGTAATAGCTGCGAATTATGGCTATGAATTTTGGCGACAACCCCATACTGAACAGTTTACAAAACAGAAAGTTCCTATTCACCCGATCAAAAGCCGCACTTAGGTCTACAAAAAACGCGTAGACTTTGCCACGTGGACGGCATAGAATCAGCTCTACCAGGCCTGTGAGGGTGAAGATTGAGTCCACAGTGGAGTATCCTCTTCTGAAACCAGATTGGCACTCTGACAAAATGGAGTTTTGGTCTACATAATCCATTAAGCGGTTTGATAGCGTGCATGCTAATATTTTTGCCAAACAATTGATAAATGATAGCCCTCTATAGTTGGATATAATCGAAGGGTCACCCTTTTTTAGGAGAGGAAAAATAATGGCTTCCCTGAATGAATCAGGAACACACCCGGAGTTGAGAATGCCATTAAAGAGCTGCAACAACACCTCCTGAAACTCAGAGCAGACGTACTTATAAAATTCAAAAGGTACCCCGTCAGACCCTGGAGCCTTGTTGTCTTTAACCGTTCCTAGGGCTCGGCCCAGTTCGGCCACCGTGAAGTCATCATCGAGCATGGGACAGTAAGAATTGGGCTCCACAAACAGCATCTGTTCATTTGATTCTTGAGCATTTAAAAGGGTACTGAAGTATGTCATCCAATCAGTTGCTAACACAGCCGGTCTTGGGCGCTGAGCTCTTTTCTTAAAAACGTTAACCAGCTGCCAGAATGCCTTACTGTTTTCAACCATCTTGAACTTCATCGATATACCCATAAAGAACTCTTTTTCTTTGTGCGCCAATAGTTTCTTGTATGCCCTGTTAGCCTCTGCATATCTATGCCTAACCTCATCCGAGCTCGTCTTTCTGTGCAGACGTAACAAGCTCATAGATCTGTTCCTTGCACGGTCACACTCCCAATCATACCAAGGATCCCGTCCAGGGGAAGCATTACCGATCTGGGCCCCGGCCCAGTCACGGATGGACCTCACGATTTCGTGCACCAGACAGTCTGTATCCTCCGTGAGCTGTAAAAGCCGAGGAACTTCATTCCTCAAGTGCTGATTGTATGTATCTCGGCTCCTTGGATTCCATCTGAGACGAGGCAGCAGTGGCGTCAGAAGTTCCTCGACACCACCCAAAACCGAGAGCGCAAGTGGCATATGGTCTGAAACGTTTAATTTTATTTTTTCTTTATTTATTTATTTTCAATTTACCTATTTAATTATTTTTTTAATGAGGAGTGGCGCCCAAAATTGCTACAAAAATACTTTCAATTCACATTTTAAATCAGGCTCGAACCCCGATAGCGCCGGCTTCTTGATGGTGCATGCGTAGAATGTACTATTGATAGAAAGTACGTTACAGTAAGTATGAGGTTCCGGTCATGCTGTATGATCGTATGAGCGAACTTTCGTAAACTGCCGTATCCTACAATACGAACTAAATCACTCGCTACGAAGTTGTGGAAAACATTTAAATGAAAAACAGAAGTTAACGAACAATGTTGTCCAATTCCACGAAAATAAAGAGTTACACTGTTGGATCGATTTCGACGGTCAGGTCATCATCGTATAGTTATACTTTGTTAGTGATCTTTGTTACCTGACCGTCGAAATCGATGTAACAATGTAACTCTTTATTTTCGTGGAATTGGACAACGTTGTTCTTTAACTTCCGTTTTTCATATTATCTTATGTTCTAAAGAAAAATCTGCAATTCGAAAAAGATTTAGAATTGTTAGCTTTTATTAAAAGCGCGTTTGGCGGTTTTTTAAATAGATTTTCTTTAGCAAATATTAATGATATTTAAGTTCGTTTGTCAGCATAACTTTGTGCATAAATTTTTTTAGTTCTAGTTCGTTGTTGATGACCTTTTTTGACCAAAGTTTGGCTAAAAATGTAAATTTTACAGTTCTTAGCCGTTTTCAGCCATTCGTGATTTGTTTAACATATTTTTTGAAATTTGACGAATTTTATGAGCTCAAAAAGTGTTGGCTAATGAACTCATCCTTTTGAATGGAAAGCTTGCTTTTTTGGTGCAAGAACGGAATTTTTATCTCAACCCTGAGGAGAGGTATCGTCTATATACATATGGAGAAGCATTAAACTCTAGGATTCCTTTCGGAATGCCTCAAAACGGATTTCAAAAAACAACATTTTCGAAAATTTTTATTTTAAAATCTTCGGAGTCATTGTAATAGATTCCTTTTCTACAAAAGTTCGCTAAAATGAAAGACTAATAATAAAATATGTTTCAAAGCCAAAACGTAAAACTTTCAACTTGGGGAGGGGGTTTACATTATCTTTTCTCTGTACCTCCGAAAGTGAAAACGATAAGGAGTGGAAGGGGGGGGGGGTTGATGGTAGAGAATGATCATACGCAAACATGATTTATATTCAATCGGTCAGGAAGATCTTTTCCATAGGTCGGGAAATAAATTTCCAAAGCGAAGCTCACAATTTTTAAAAACATTTCGATCGGCGCTCTGAGTATACCCAATCTGCACGACCGGACGGTCATGAGGGTTTAGTCTACCCAGGGCGCCCTGCTGTAGGGGGGAACCCGGGACAATCGGAATATTGCATCGACATCGGATAAAACTATATTAGTTATGATTGTTACTAGGATTTTACGTTTGCGTATGCGTAGAGGGTTGCTTGAAATGTAGGGTTGATCAGATCAATAAATTCAGAACTTTATGAAAATTAGGACAAATGTTTCTTTCACTTTTCCGAGTGACAAAGTAAATTTATGGAGATGGAAGAAGATTTTTTTTTCTTCTGTTTTTGCGTTTACCCTGAAAAATAATAACTAGTTCGCACGATCACGTTTTGTTATTGAATGAAAGAACATTAAATTTGCGCCACATTTTAAGTATCGAGTTTTGGAAGATATTCAGTTGCCACACGTGACGCATGATTTTGGGATTTTTTTCATGATGAATCCCCTAATAATATTCATTTATTGATATTCGTATTGCCAATCTGGTAAAAAACCGACAAAATGAAATTTTAGTACGCTTTGCGCTGTGTTAATTAATACAAGGGGGTGCTATAAAGATGTCTCCGACAGCTGGCAACGAACCTCACAAATACAGTCCTCTGTGTTGAGGATCACTTATGATCACTAACTATATTGAGGAAATATCTAATCGCATATGAGAGCAGGGTGTAGGCCCCTGCCTAGGCAGTTCGCGAGGAAATCGGGGTGGCTCGTGGTCTTTTCTATCTGTGTTGCAAAGTATTTGACCTGTCGTAGTGCACAGTCACAAGGGGAGGCCATCATGTCTGTAGCAGTTGATAAGCAAAAAACAGAACGGGAAACTCGATACTAAGAAGGGATTACTGGAAGAAGATTTACAAAAACTTAAGACATTAAACCAAACGAACAAACTATTGTTAGCAACCCAAACAACTTACACGCCTATCACGCAATTGGCAATCCCAATGAAGAAAAGTAAACAAAACCAACAAAACTAGGCTCTGTTAAACAAAAACTATTATTATTTCAATAGTAACAGTTATTTTTTCGCGTCGAAAAGGGTTGAAGGGCGGGCGGATGGGTATTGGGAAATGTAGGTAGGAGAGATAAGGATTATCAGGAAGAAGAAAGGGTAAACCTGTACACTTACATTCGAACGGTCGTTAAAATTGACGTCATCATCCTGGAGGTGTTTTTTCGCATGAAAACGCACGAAAATAACTGAGGGTTGATTTTAAGCGCTAGTAAAAAAGGGGCAAAAAATCCGTGGTCGGGATTTGAAAAATGCCTTCGTATTGAGATTTTATACGCCTGTTTCCTGCCGGCCCACCAGTGCGCGCCAATGCATTTTTCACCTCCCGACCATGGCTTTTTTGCCTCTTTTTTACTCGGCTTAAAATCAACGCTCAGTTATTTTCGTGCGTTTTCATGCGCAAAACACCTCCTGGATGATGACGTCAATTTTAATGACTGTTCGAATGTAAGTGAGACCGATATAAGTTGTTTTCTGAGGAATCCAGTGGTACCACTGGCATATCAGTTCTATTTGTAGTACGACTAAGACAGTCTCTTGCCACCGTTCGGTGCAAGAATAACTTATACTCGTACGTTAGTACAAGAATTATATGGTTCAGTGTGTGTGAGGAACAGTAGGTTCACGCCAGATATTTTTGCTCAGATCTGTGTATATGTCGTAGTGTATGCATAAGCGTTTGGTAACTAAACAAGTGACCCTACCAAACAACTGGCTGTCATAAACATTACGTACAATGGTTTGTGGGTCATTAGATAGAGAGCAGCCTCTCTGAGACATTACACTGTTGAAATGATCGGCTCTTTCATGATCAGCCGAATGCGCTAAATTTTCTCTTGTTCGACCTAGCCCTTTTTCGACGGCCGCCGTTTTAATAAATAGTCACATATGTCCTCCGTAATGCCTAACGACGGATTAGTACGTCAGCCATCAAGTGCTCCAAAACGCCTGCAGACGTATTCTGGCGTTTTCGTATATCGCTCCATTCTATCGACTCGAATGCCATGATGAAGTGTCTCTAGTAATTAATATTTACTTCTAATACCCAATAGAATGCGTTGGTTGGTATATTGAGAATGGATTGGTATCTAGTGGTTATTCTCAGCAAAATAGCAGCAAAAAGTCCCATTCGCGCAGCATTGTCGTATGAGCGAATTTTTGTGAATTATCGTATTGGGATACTGTTAAATTGTTTGGAAATTTGAGCTTTTTGAGTGTAAGGAAATTGTTATACATTTATGGCAAAAAACTTATTGTAAATGATAATCTCCTATTCATATAGAGGTTTTGAATTTTTAGCTATTATTGCAGTTTTTATCGATTATTTAAAGCAAATTTTGATGAAATTTAAGTACATTTTTTAGCAAAATTTTGAAATTTCATTTAAAAACATATGTTCTATTTTATAGTTAATAAACTTTATTCGAGTAATATTCTGCTGAAAAATATGAATTTAACAACTTTTAGCCGTTTTTAGCCATGTTTAGTGTTTTAGCGAATTTTTGAAGAAAATTAAGCTATTGCTCTCGCCTCAAAATTTGTAGAATGTGAATTTTTGAAAAAAAATTATGCAGAAATCCGTTTCAGGCTATTCTGAATCATATTCTGAAGTTTAACGCATTTTTTTATGTATGTATATATGTATATATGTATGTATATATGTATGTATATATGTATGTATGTATGTGTCATTCCAGACGATAACTGTCCGTAGAATTGTGCTAGAAACTTCAAACAAATTTTAAAATGTTAAGGACACAAAACGAAAGTTCAAGTTCGTTGGCCAGCATGATCGGATTACATCTTCGGGTTGAAATTTTCAAAAATGTAGTCAAAAATTTCAAAATAGCCTGTTTTTTGCGATTTGTTGTGCGAAATAAGTTTTTCAGCATACTAACATGTGGTATATTCGGAATCAGCGTAAAATTTCCTATAAGAATATGTATCAAGTTTTCAAAAATTTCAAAGTTGAAAAATCAGTCAAAAATCGAAATAATGCCGTTCGTTAGTTGTAAAAATCGGTAATATTTGCATGAAACATTGTCCAAATTCAGATTGAACTACTCCTATGGAAGTATCCCTGTATAACCAATCCTAGAACCATGCTGTTTAAAACGTAGGTACTTAGTAGGTGCTTGTTAAAAAAAAAAAAAAAAAATGTAATCACAACTGATGAGTTTATTCTTCAAAAATTCGCTCATGGGGTCATGCTGCATGACTGGACTTTTTTTTTTTTTTTTTTTAGCAGATTTTTTGAAATGTGACCAATTTAATCTGCTCAATAATTGCAGGCATGTGTGTGTAATGTATATATATTTAATGTATAACGCGATGTATATTTTTATATAACTTAATGTATGGATATATATTTTTCATATATATATATATATATATATATATGAAAAAGCGTTAAACTCTAGGATTCTTTTCAGAATGCCTTAAAACGGGTTTTCAAACATTTTCGAGCCATTACAATAGCTTCACTTTACGAAAATTCGCTACAACGTTGTTTGGTCACTGTTTTGTTTCTGCCCACGTTGGGTTTTTGTCATACTTTGATTTATACCTGTAACATATCTGAAGTTATCTCCAATTGTTATAATTAAGTACAGTTGTTGATTACGAGTTGTTAGGAAAGGCATGTGTTATGTTGTTAGAACGAAGAGTTCGTTTTTGAGTTTTGATGTATAAGACTGCCCGTAAAGACTGCTTGTTTATTTCAATAGAAATCTTGTTAAACTATTAATCTGACGTTTTGTTTATACGCTGCAATTGGTGGCAGCGGTAATCATCATGTCCCGAAGGTCAACCCGTGCTGTTGTAAGCCGAAGACGTCCATCTGTATCTTTTGGGAGGAGGGTACGGTCAGGAACGGACCAACAACTTGTTGAACCTACTGGGCCACATCCTTTGACACTTGTATTTTTTTCAAATCGGATGGGAGATCAGATTAACAAGGAGAATTCAAGGAATGACAACTATATTGGTGGAGACAACATTTATTAATATTATTGAGCTAAATCATAGCACACAACACACAGTACACTTGATCTGCATTGTAGAGAAACATTGGCTGTCATTATGTTACGGAAGAAATCAAGATATTATTTAACTTTATTTTACCAGCCATTCAGTTTTCGAATGAAACCTGGATAGTTAGGTATTGATGAAGTAATTTTATACAAGAATCGATATTTGTTGACTTATAAGTACATTTCTGGAGAATACATAAATATATTTTTATACATTAAGTACAATGTGAAAAAGTACACTTTAATAATGTTTGCAGTTTCAATTTAAGAACTAATAGGTTAGTTAAGCACCACCAACAAGCTTAAAGGATAATTGAAAAACATTTAACTTTTATCAAATGTGACAGTGTTTTAGTGGATGTGACTTTATGTAAAATATCATTTTTAGGAGCAAGGGGAAATTTCATCTCAAAAACCACCATAATCTATGATATATATAATCTTTTCTAATGAAAAAAAGGTATCTTTTCTACTAGCTTATATACACACACGAAACTGTAACGTGAAGATGAATTACTCCATCAGAGTTGGGGTATCACAAAAGAGACGGTGACTAATTATGATAATAAAACCTGAAGTGCAATGTGAAAGTTTCTTTGGTCGTTTCGAATATTTTTTTATTCATCTACTTCATGATCGATAGGCACCTGAGGATCTAGACACGATAGATCTTATCACCAGTCTCCGAGACAAGGAACAAAAAAACGAAACAAATTATTACACAAAGGTTTATCATTCAAGTATTAGAAAGTTCATGTGCGCATATCAGTGGTCTTTACATAAAATTGAACTTGTGGCATTCACATTAATGTCTCTCTTATTGATAACTCACTCAGGAACACCACCATATACCAATAAACGAGGGAACCGATTAGGATCGGCTCACACCAGTTCGACGGAATTTGTTTTCTCTTTTGATTTCTTTTTTTTTTTTTTTTTTTTTTTTTTTTTTTTTTTACTATCTTCATTTTAATTTCTTGAATCTTCAAAGTTTTGTTAATGAAGATACTAAACAAAGGTGACGTGGGCAACTGCATGAGTACAGCCAGCCACGTGAAAAATTGTATGAACACACTCGTTTAGAAAACACATTCACCCATCCGTTTGTAGGAGTACACAACGGTCTGTAAGATACACGATAACGGCTGCCATTATATATACGATATTTTACGCCATTTTATAGCCGTTCTTGCAAACAAATATAAATCCGCTCCTTGAGTTTGAACAGACAGTGCCACGTATAGAGCAACATCTGGAGGGTTTATATCTACCCAATGTTTCAAGGCCGAATTTCATCCAAGACGAACGTATTCCTGTCTTACACAGATCTCGTGTAATTTGATCGCAAAAACTAATAGAAAAGTGGTCTTGGCTTCAACCTTTATGTCGAAATTAATGAAGCTCAATGATAGAACAACAGGAGAAGCTTTGAATAGGTACCGATGATGGATCTTGTTGGAGGACAAAATAAAGTATGTTGTCTCATCTCTTTTCTAGGACACTATTTTTATAGGGTATTACTTTTTTCCGCCCCAAACACATCCCGACAGTAGCTTTTGTCCATATTTTTGGTTTTGTGCCTTCCATCTTAGGGGAAACTTCCCCTCCTTCACAAGTGCCGCTCAGAAAATTTTGGAGACTAATCTACATTTTGATCAAATCTGTACAAATTCCTTAAAACGTTAGTCTGTTGTTTCAAAGTGTCGAGAGAAATTCGTCTCGCGAATCGCTGCAAAATGATCAAAAGTGTTTAAGCCAACATGATAAAAATATTTCTATGATGTTAAATTTCAGTTTTCTGTAATTTTTAACACAAACACACGCGCGCGCGAACGTAAATATGTATGAAGTATATAAAGAGAGATATAGATCACCAAAACGCGTCTTCAAAAACAGCACGTTGTCATAGTAGTGCTCGTAGTTTCTATCATTTATAGTAGACTGCTTTCATTTGTATCCTCTACTGTGTGGGATATAACGAGTACTACCTGCCGAAAATGCAACAATTTTGAGCTATATGGAAGTAGGAAGAGAAAACGTGGTCTGTGTTTTTGTTTTTACAAGATGTTTCAGGAAATACTGATCCCCTTCTTCAGGATATAGCTATAGGCATTCACGCCCCAAGCTGTCGTTCGATACAGCTGGACTCAAGTTGAATTCGTTTCACCACGGACACCTCCAAATTGACGTATAACTTTTCCAACAACAGTCTTCGGCCTTCCACCGTACCTCGCTGCGGTCCTTGCTGCTCCATATCATTCCAAAATCGTGTTGTGGTTCCGTTGAAAATGTCCTATCGGCAAAATTATGAAGTGCAAATTAGGAAGAGAAGAATATGTCATCGCTATGTATTTTGGCCTCAGCCTTACAAAGAAAAAAAAAGGGGGGGGGGGGGGGTGTGGACTTGAATACTTGTTGCGAAACATTAATGAAGAATACTTGCTTTTGTTGGATAAAGTGAACTCATTAATTTCAAAGCAAGATAACATGATGCGTGGATGTTTAACAACTTTAGCAGCTTCCCGGTTTTTGGCCACTGGGAGATCGTTTGAGGACCTCAAGTTCAGTTGCGAAACATCGCATCAATTATTGGGAATCGTGTCAATGAAACTAGATAGCCCTTCACTGTCCATTATGAAATTGAAGAAATGTAAGGACAAAATAAGTAGGAAGGATCGAAAAAAGACGGCAGGAAGAACATCGAACCTTGCACCCAGCGACCGGAGTGCTCGGGTTCAAATATCAAACTGGCAATCCCATTAAACCTCCAACTCTGTGGGAATCATCGAGTTGGAAGATCGGGAGTTTCCGACTCATCCAATTGATCCTGAGTAGGACTACAAATCAATGCAAGAATGCCCAATTGCCCAGCTTAACAAACAATAAAATGCTATGTTTCTGCTCCCCATCCAATTTGTCGTCAAACCATTAACTCCCAGGACCCCCCCCCCCCCCCCCCCCCCCCCGTATTCCCACAGTATTCCCGAAAGTGCTGAGAGCAGACTGAGTTTTCATTTCCTACTTCCATACATTTGTGACAATGGAGGTGATGGAAATGTTGTAGTTCCTCCTCCAAAGGGGAGAGGCGATTAACCGGCTGCACCCAGAGGATATCCTAAAAGCTGTTAGGCCAGGAACTATCCCTCTAGATGTAACATTTGCGAGAATTGAGAAGGATTGACGATGACACATTGAACGATGCT
Source organism: Adelphocoris suturalis (assembly GCA_030762985.1). NCBI lineage: Eukaryota > Metazoa > Arthropoda > Insecta > Hemiptera > Miridae > Adelphocoris > Adelphocoris suturalis. The sequence goes on along the minus strand of CM061045.1, from coordinate 69,008,532 downwards.
GGAAATCTTGATAACAATTTTGAGCCCATGAGGTGTCACTTAATTTTAAGCTAAGTGCGTACTTTCTTGCCAAGTTTCACTTTATCTCCATTTTCTAATGGGCCTATTCTGTGGGGTTACCTAGTTTTATGTAGAAAGTTGAATTTCAAGAAGTTTGTTTTTCCTGGAGCTTGCTCATAAATAATGACATCTTACCCTGATTTTTTAAAGCAAACGGGTATTTCAGCTGCAGTTAGCGTCCATTACTAGTCTCCCCGGTTCCCCTGTCAGAGAGTTTTTTCAACAGTGTTCACTCATCTATTCACTGATGAAATTTTTTTGTCCTCCTCGTGCGGTTATATAGTATATTTTATTGCAATATATTTTACCTATCTGCCTATAAATGTGTTTTCCTTGTTGGGGTAAAAAAATACATACATGGCATGCATTTTAACCTGAAAATTCCTAGTTTTTCAAAAATTCTAAACTCAAATTAAAGACAATAAGTGCAAGATTTTGTCTCACTGGCACACTAAATTTGTTGTCACAGTCTGAGAATAAGTACGGCAAACTCGTTGTTCGATGGATATTTCCACGGTTCGGTACCGCAGTAAATTGCTTTGGGTTCCGGTTTTAGTTCGCTAAAATACGATTCGGAAAATCGAGATCGAACCGAACAATATAGTTTGTCCTCAACGCTGTTCCTCTGAATAGAGACTGCAGGATTATTATTACTTCGAGACAGACAGCAGAAAACTGAAACTGTTTACGAGCGTCGCGGTTGAGCGCACCAGACATTTTTACGGCTAAAAGCGTCTCGGCTTATAACAGGAGAGCATAAGCTCAATAGAGCTCTTGAGATTATTCAGATTCGTCAATCTGTAGGTGCGAAGTCTTGGACAGTACCGACAACGGGTGGTAGGTACCGACCTACATAGGATTATCCACCCTAACCCCTTGGTTAACTCAATGAAGAGTTCACCCAACAATATGGTAGTGAGTAATGTATGCATTACTTTAGTGAAAAATCACTCCATCCTAGGAACACAATAGCAGAATGAGAAGCAATAACCACGCGTAAAATGGAACTATGGATAACATACCTACACAGGGCGTCCAAATAACTAGACGCCCGCCCTCTCCTAATTTCCTTAGCTAACGACTTAAAAACTGCTGAAAACTATTACACAAAGGTAATAATAAGGGTTGAAATGAAGTTTCTAACAGCCCCAATATATCAGAAATTTACAGGAAAACAAACACCACTCATTAAGTAGAATATCCTCTTTAATCGAATATAGTTTCATGGTCATGAGGTTGACGAGAAACAGAACCAACTTGAGTCGGGAATAAACGTATAGTTACCTACATTTATAGTTACCTGACATGTAGTTACCTACATGTCAGGTTTTTTCATGGAACGGTGACTTCATTTATATGGTCTGAGCTACAGTCACACATAATTTAAAAAAAAAAAGGTTATGTTGTAAATTTTTAGCTCCCGCAAAATCTTTAGTTTTTGGCAAGAATAAGTGCGACTGAAAGAAGAAAAACCTCATCCGGTGGTTCACAGAGAACTCGTGCACTGTCTCGTTTCTGAATTTCAAAATTCCCTTTCCCTCAGTAATAGTCCTGAGCTTTTTGAAGTCGGAAGACGGAATAATTTGAGATTGGGACTTTTCTAGTTGTATCTATATGTTTGTAGGTTGGTTAGCTATAGCTGTTTTGTTTTCAAATTGCCGCGAAATGTGAAAATGAAATCATGCTGTGCATTACACGACAACTAACAATTTTATATCAAAAACGTCCCAATCCAATGGCAGGGTTCCTTGCCCCTATCGTGGCCTGCTATTCAAACGCCGAGGAGTCAGTTTTGACGTCAGGGTTGCTCACCCTGAAATTCAAGAGACAATTCCTACTTCTATACCACGTGTTTCGTCTGGATATACACAAGGTGAAACGACCCAAAGATCATCAATCGCAGATGAACCCATCGATATTCAACTGCCAGAACAAGATCAGGTTTTAATTGAATCGATGCAGAATAAATTCATGGTAGGTTTTGGAGCACCTTTGCTTAACTCCTCGGGTGAAAGTGGATCTCAGTGGGAAGCTTGAAGGAGAAGGATCACAAGGCCTCAGGAAAAGCAGTATTCATCACCACCCCAAGGAGCCATCGGCCGACAGTTTGTGAACCTCCTTTCGGACGAATTCAGGCTGTGGTGAACCAAACCCGAACATCCGAAAGTGTTTTTTTCTTGTGCTCGACCGTGTTACAACGCGAAAAAAGTGTACGAGCGGGGGCTGATGTGAGGAGGTTGCTGAAACTTCGTATGGATATGTGGCAACAGAAGAAATACGACGAACTACTCCAGGAAGCTGTCAGATGTGATCGACAATTACGGAAACAACGTGGAAAAGGGAGAGAAGATGCCAGAGTGTTCACTTGACTGGTAACAAAAGGAAAACTAAAGGACGCGACCAGGTGGCTCACAGATCGTGCAGGAGGAGCAGTATTGACACCAGAATCAACAACTGAACATGGAAGAACAGTAAAAGAAGTGCTGTAGAGCAAACATCCTCCTCAGTTGATTCCTTCAATTGACTCCTTCCTTTCACTAGAAGATTTCCCTTCATTGGTGGAAGTAAACGTGTCTTCATACCACATTAGACAATCTGCTCATCGCTTGAGGGAAAGCGCTGGTCCAAGCGGAACAGTCACTGAACAATGGAAGGACATGTTGCTAAGGTGTGGAACTCACAGTCATAGTTTAAGAGAGGGAGTAGCAGCTCTTACTCTCAGCATGGCAAACGGAGTCATGGACTAGTCACTGATAAAAGCTTTTTTAGCTCAAAGGGGAGTTGCTCTGGATAAGAACCCAGGTGTCCGACCCACAGGGGTTGGAGAGGTGCTACAAAGGTTGTGTGCAAAAACCATTGCAACAGTTACAGGAGATGATCTTCGAGAAGAGTATGGGGCTGACCAGTTGTGTGGAGGTACCAAGTCCGGAGTTGAATGAGGGAATGCTCTTTGGAATGCGCAGGTTCTGTGGCCTCGCTACACTCGATTTTTATTCAATACCTATCGTGGATTCCCTTTGACACTATTTCGACACAGTAACACTTTTATCCTCAGTCAAGAAGGGACAACACAAGGCGATCCTACGGGATTGTTAATGTACGCAATAGGCACGCTTCCTCTAATTAGTCAGCTCAAAAGCCCAGAATGGCGTCAGAATTGGTATGCCGACGATACGGCTTGTGCTGGGAAGCTCATCAAAATCAGGGCAAAATTTCCAGTAAAATAGATTATAATATAAAAAGTTGCCCTCAGATGTCAATTCCGATCACTGTGTACCAGTAGCACATCAGTTTTCAACTGTCGAGATCCAGGGTTTCATTCCCGGTGGACATGGTAATTTTTTCTCTTCTCAATATGCTCTAACTTCCAAGGACTCCGAACTTCATGATGCAATAGTGACATTCGTGAGCAACAGCGGCTTATAGCTTTAATATTTATGTGTCAATAAACCATAATAATCCAATTCATGTTTAGTATTCATTACATATATTTTCTAAATCAAATAGTTTAAGCTTATTTTTATTTCGTAAATAACATTGATTTATGTTACATTTCTTCATTTGGACTGTTCTAATTATTATAAAACTTTAAAAAAAAGGCCTGTCTGTCCTTAATTTGGTTTTCTTATTTTTCTCCAACGTTCCTCCCCAGAAACTGGGGCTTCTTCAGGGAGATGCTAAAAATTAGATTTAAAATAACAAATTTAAAATTATAAAATAAGCGGGACGGGATTTTCCAATGCCTCGCACTTGTTCGTTACCTAAAATATTTAAAATTAAAAACCATTAGAATATTCAAGATGCTGCAAAGCAAACGCGGGAGTACGTAGGTATTGTGGCAATTCTGATTTTGTTTTCTATTTGTAAGGTATTTTATTTGAAGAACAACAATTTATAAAGAGCCTCTTCTTACCAATTTCCCACACCATGGTTCCACGCGTAGAGAATAACGTGGTTGTAAAGCCTTGTAGGTAACGAGAATTTCACATATACCAAACTAAATTATATTCGTTAGACTTTGTTTGTTCAACTATTTTCTCCCTCCGTGCCTGTAACAAAAATATGAGTGATTTTGCCATTTAGCGAATGTTTGAAGAAAATGAAGCAATAGCTCCCAAAATGTTTGAAATGAAAATTTCCAGAATTTTCTTCGTGAAAATCCGGTTTGAAGCATTCTGAAGCTATTCCTGGATTTTTATAATTTTTCTTAAATATATGTACACATATATCTACATATACTCGTATATCATGAAACCTACAGACGAGATATCATCCAAGACGATATCCCTGGTTAGAATTGAGATCAAAAATCCGTTCCTTCGGCAAAAATTAAAAGAAAACGATGAGTTTTTCGAACAGCACTTTGCGACAGCAAATTAAAAAGAAGTGCTAACAAAAATCACTAATAATGACGAAAAAGTCTTAAAAACATCAAATTTTCTTTTTCTAAGCAGAATATTACTTTTAAAAAAAAGTTTGGTTTGTTTTTAAGGTGTTTGGGGTTCAATTTTGATTTTTACTGGTTACGACTTGGAAGTTATACTTACTTTGCAATATTTCTTTATTTGGACAGTTCAAATTATGGCAAGACATTACTAAAAAGGCCTGCCTGTCCTTGAATTGGTTTTTTATTATCCTCCAACGTTTCTCCTCAGGAACTGGGGCTTCTTAATAAATAACCAAATCAAGTGCAGAAAGGCCTTTTTTGTAACGTATTGTTACACTTACTACCCATTTGTAGGCATTTTCATGTATTGTTCAATCCTTTGGGTTATTTGAAAATTGACCAAGAGAGTTTTTTAAATTGTAGAATCGACCCCCAAAGATTGTTATAATTTAGCTGTAGATTACAACACTTTCATTCCGCTAGGGTGCACTCATGGCATCTACCTTTAACGAATCTTGAGCAAACAGAAGAAATTTATGCTGATGGTTTGGTCCATATTTATGTTACTTACAGAGTTTGGGATAATGAAGAGGGGTAGGCTCTCGAACATCGCATTTTATGTTGGTGTTTACGACATATTGTTTACTTAATTGCGACCATGGTAAGAGATTAATATATAGAGAAAAAGTTCCAGTCATGCAGCATGATCGTATGAGCGAATGTTCGTAAATTATCGTGTTGTATAATGTAAAATTGTTTTGAAATTTGAGCATTTTGAGTGCAATTAAATAGTTAACTATTAATTTTATGACAAAAAACGTATTCTAAATAATAATCTCCAGTTCAAGTAGAGGTTTTGAATTTTTAGCTTTTTTGCAGTTTTTATTGATTTTTTAGCAAATTTTAATACGTTTTAAGTACATTTTACAGCATAATTTTGTACATAAATTTTTTAATGTTAATATATATATATATATACACATGAAAAAGCATTAAACTCTAGGATTCGTTTCAGAATGCCTCAAAACGGATTTCAATAAAGAAAATTTTTCAAAAATTTTGACTTTATAATTTTCCGAGCCATTGCAATAGTTTATTTTCTACGAAAATTCGCTAAAAGGACGGAACTCATTCATAATATACATCATCTACATGTATTTTGTGTACATGTATATTTACATGTACCTTAATCGCAAAATGAAATAGAAAACTCCGTTTTTCTTAAGGGAAATAATTGTTTGATTGTGTGGGTGCCAAGCCATGTGAGTTCTCACTATTCATGGCAATGAGTGTACTGATACTCTTGCGAGTAGAGTCATTGGTGATAACTCTATTGAGATTTTGTCATTATGCATCAAATCTACCACAAGCAGCATAAAGCCAATTGTCCTTCAGGACGTGCCCGGAAGGCCCTTTCGAAACCCAACTTCCAAGAGAGACCGAGTAGTGGTCGACTGAGCTGTCACTGGCCATACCCGTCTTACTCACAGACACCTCTTTAGTTCTAGTTGTGTGGCTGGTATGGGGGGGTGATCGGTCCATCCGCCACTTCCTGAAGAGCTGCCCAGACCTTATGAACATCCGAGTCCAGCATTGGCCCTCTCAGTGAGTTGACGTTTTATCTAGACCAGACAAGGTCCAGTTCCAAGAGTAGTACCTGAGCCAGGCTCTACTACAAAATGCGATATCTGATCTGTGATATATTTATGTACAACTAGTCATAGTTTTATTTCACTTTGCTGATTATAACTAGTAACATGTATACCTATTCATCTAGTCTTAGTTGTATTATTTTATTCCCTGGGTTCTTTGTTATCTGGTGTAGGGGCCATACAGTGGTCATGCTGTACTCCTCTGTTTTCCCTCTCTAATTTGCCAGTGGTGCCCATGATGGCACTTCTGTATAGCAACAAGGTGGGCTATATATGCTGATAGTGGGCTGGGGGGGGGGGGGGGGGGGATGATGGTTGGCAACAAGGACCCCCCTAGAAGTCGTGCCCTTGCAGTGCCCATTTGGACACCTTGTCAATGCCGCTAATGACCGTTCTGGTTGAGATGCTGCATAAATCATCAAATAAAAAAGGGAGGATGTTTGACTGACAGAACTACAGTATTGGGATTTATTTTGATGTACTTCGACTATTTGTCGATATACCTACTCATTGTGCAAAAAATAGGCATAATGCTAATGCCTTCTATATAAAATATATCAAGGGCACGGCATTCCACAAAACGGAAAAAGCCTATAGCATACAACAGCAGAAGATTTTCGTCCACTCTCGGAAAGCAACATTTAAAACTAAAAGGTATTTGTAGTGTGCTTTCGCTTTCCTGCTCTGTACCTGGGGATTAGATAGGGGGGTTGAAGTGGGGGTATCACAACCCGAACCTCTGGTATATAATGGGTTGAGAGAGCCCCAATACACCACCCATTCAACTGAACTCAACCTAGCGCCTTGTTATTTCACCTTGATCTCCCGCACTACAGTGGTACACCCCGACGTATCTACGGGAACTTGAAGGGGCACCCCTGCTCCGTCTGCAGTCTCCACCGTTTTAGGCCGGAGTAGACGCATGGCATTGGAGACTGCGCTACTGTACTTTGAGTAAAAAATTATCAATTTTATGGAGAAAAAAACTTGTTTTTGGATTTTCAACTTTTTTTGAAGATTATATCAATTTTTACAATGTATAGATATTTTTCAGCAGCATACATTTTTAATGTTCAAGTTTACAGTAGATGAAATGTTTGAGTAATAGTCTGCTAATATATATAAATTGAATGATTTTCAGCAGTTTCTAGTGATTTTTTAGCAAATTTTGTGAACTGTTGCCAATTTATTGCGTTCAAAAAGTTCTGTCCAACGAGCTCATCCTTTGTTTTGGAATGTGATTTTTTTGGGGAATGAATGGATTTTGGGGAGAGTTATTGAGTGATGTGAATAAAACCTAAGCATTTTCTTAGATCAGCTGCTAGCTCTCAATAGTATAAGGTGTCAAGAAAAAGGTTCCAGCAAAATCTCATTTTCAAGTGAATAACCTTTTGCTAATACTTGGTAGCAAATGCTTAAATGAGGTTAGCATTTGCTTGAGATTACCCATGCGTTATCATGACGCACAACGATAGTTGCCTCGCAGCGGCGTTTCCAGCTCTCCTACATCCCTGTTTGTCGACAATCTATTTGTTTGGGATCGCATTTGTCACCGTCGAATGATGGATTCTCAAGTCTATGGCGATTCATGTGTAGAAACCTGGGTCCCCTAAAAGTCTTGATAAACGTTTTACTTTTACGTGAAATCGCTCCTCTTCTTTCAGCTAATTTTTGTAAAATCCTTGGGGTTTGTTCTTTTTGCCATTAAATAGCTCACAAGTCAAAAAATGTGTTAACGAAATCACTAAAACTGGTTAAAATTATATTTTTTAGCAGAATTTTAGCATCAACAATAAAACGTTAACAACAATGAACGTTAAAAATTATATGTACAAAATTATGCAGAAAAATATACTTAAATTTCATTAATATTTTCTGAAAATTCGATAACAACTGAAAAAATGCTTTATGAAATCGCAGAGTATAATTTAAAAAGAGTTTTTTGCCGTAAAATTGATAGTTATGCTACATGACTGCAACTTTTTTCCGTCGAGTCCTCGCCGAAGAACGTGGAGGTTAGCAAGGCTATGTTGGCTTCCTCGATACGGAAAATTTGCTTGAAGTTATTTCCGAAACTGGTACCTACACCGCGCCGATCCAAATAATCTTTCCTCTGACGCGATTGCACAAAGTCGGCCATACCTAACCCTTACTAAGGATAACTTAGCTTCACAGAAGATAAAACTCTTCTGAAAACGCAACAACTTCTATTAACAAGCTGCTTCTGGGTAGAACGAAAAAAGACCAGCAAATGCTTGAAAAAGTAAGCAAAAGGTGAGTTTTATTCACCTTATTTCTAGCATTACCCAGGTTGATTCTAGCGAAAGGTCTTTTGCTAGTTTTCTCTTGAGCATTTGCTTGTACATCTTGGATTAAATAAGCTTTTGACATCTTAATTCACTTAATTTATAGCATTTACTCGAAAAACCTCAAGTATAAGCATTTGCTTGGTTTTATTCAGATGACCCATTGTCTGGAATATCTCATACATTTCGGCCCTGGTTGGATGTGCACTGAGGTGCGGCGGCACACAACAGAACTAAGTTAATGTGCTTTAATGCCCTAGTGATTAAAAAAAGCGGCAGCACCGCAACGTTGAGGCAGTCCTGGCGGTAGGAAAACCCACCACAGCGGCAACGCAGGAATGCGACCGCTTATCTGAAAGCTTTGCAGACAATATGGTTATTTTTATGAAATTCACAGGGATAATAAAGGATGACTTAAAACTGTTTCTGTATAAATGTACCTAATCGTAATTGCATATATGGTAGGAGACGTGAATTAACGTGAATTTCTATAGCATCGGCATCGTAGTCATGAACAAAACTGCAGGATAAATTACATTGACTATGTAAACTGCTCTCTGGATGGTCTCATACAGATTTGACGGCAATCAAATCCAGTGTGTTCTATGCGATAGAAACAACATTTCCTGTAGGGATGATGACATCTATGGAACGAGTCGTGGAATTCTCATCAATTTTAGGGCTGACATAAGTATCTATTGGAGCAAAATAATCTTTGGTATGAGAAAATCCTTCAAATATTTCACTGACCGCAAAATTTCAAGTGAGGAGTGAAATGTGATCCATTGATGATTGAATCGTGTTATGGAAATAGGAATGAGTGCTTGTATGAAGTTCACGTTACATATATTAAATGTCAAACTAAGTCATACATCTCTACGATGTTGGGCCTTTTCCAAATGTTATACAGAGCTAATTAACCACAAAATCTTCATCCCTTCCATGACACGTCTCCTTGAGGGTTTGAAGGATCACCCAATACTTGATTTTAATCTTCTTGAGAAGTAGTAACAACTTCAATGAAAATGTTGACAAACTTTCTTAGTGCGTAATAGTCTACCAAGCTTACTTGATATACACATTTTCTGACTATTCACTAGTTATCCAACTTTCAGTCTTATTTACAAGGGCCCTAACGTAAGCAGACCAGATAAGTACTTACATCGAAAGATACCGTTTGAAATCGCTCCTTTATACGAGAATTATCATCTGAAAGTGAACATCCGGTTATTTTTTATCTCTGTAACGACTCAAAACTTCATGGAACAGAAATTAAAAAGCTAAAGAAGCTTTAAAAAAAACCTCAATTGATGTTGATGCGACGTTCAGGAGTGAGTATCTGGGCTGCTTCAGCCAAAATCGTAAAACCAGTGTTTTCATCTGACGCACTCGATATGTCCTGTTAGACATTTTCTGGTGTTTTACTCAGTGACGTTTCCTTTTATTGGGAGATGTAAATAAAACGATCGATTCTCGTTTTTCCTTAATCCTTACCAGCAAATTTTAATGGTTGATGAAGCACAAGAACTATCTAATTGATCCAGTATGGGTAGTCAAGTGAAAGAAGACCACTTTTTGTTCCCAGATTGAGTATTTGCTAGGCTTTTTTTCCTGTCTACTCGAAGGCAACTTGGTATATTTGCACACGATACTAGGAGTGATAACCCCTCATTTCCAGCGATTTTCCTAGCAATCTGCACAATTGGTCATTTAAATGAACTCACTCTTTTACTAGTGATTATCAATTTTCAGCAGCTATACAAAGGCTTTAGACCAAATTTGAACTGCTTTATACGAATAACCACTAAATGAATAACTTGGAAGCTTCCTATTACCACAGTCTTGTTTCCACGAGGCATAACTTGGGGCTGTGCTGTACATCGACTTTATCTTTCAAAACTTATTCACTTTCTTGAACTGTGCCATACGATTTTTGGAATAGAATTCGAGTATTCAAGTATAATAGATCGATTGAATAATAAATGCTCGAATGACCCGACTGCCATAACAGGTTTGGTATCGTTTAACAGCTAAGAACATTCCACAACCACAAAAACATCATCAAAACAGCAGCCATATTTGGAAGTGGGAGAAGAAGCTTATAAAAATCGCAACTTTTTAATGTACGAGTAACCAAACCAGACAAACATTTTCATAAATCGTCAAATGTTGTATATCTCCGCCTAAGAACGATTTATGAGGGAAAGCTTAAGCCATTGTGAATGAAAATCTTTTCCAACGGAACTCCCCAGCAGTGAAGTGAAATGATGGTAGTAAGAATAATATTCTTTCTGGGGAATTGTAGTTTTTTGCATTTTTAGACATACATCCAATGGCTGTTATAAAACCAAGGATGTAAATAAATGTTTAGTCTCATTAGGTAGTATGAGTTTTTTTAAATTGCTAAGTACCTATCTTTATGCTACAAAATGTCTTTACAACCGCCAAAACCATCCTGTGGTTCCCTCACTTTAATTTCATTCTTATTCAATGATGTTTTCCTGTGAAATTTAATTTATCACTGAAAAATATCATTCAAGTGAGACAATATATGTCAATTATGCTGTAATGGCTCTGTTTTAGACTTTTAGGCCTCTTAATTTATTTAAATTACTTTTCTTCAAACTTTTTTCGGTCTTTTTATAAAGCAATTTAAAATTCAATTTTCTTTCATCAATTTATCTTTTTTAATTTCTAATTTGTATTCCGATTTGCTTCCAGGCCTTCCAAAATGAAGTGCAGGGCAGGTGCGTTTCTACTTAAGGAAGTAGCTCATAAGTATAGTATTTCTGGAACAAAATGTAAAATTATGGATACTGTTCTAAAGTATGAGGGGAATGTCAAGGCAAAGACAAAGCTCACTTGTAAATTCCGGACTTTGGGAAAAGACCCTCATGACTTGCACAAATTATGTTTCCGACTTCAAACATTACACTTAATATTTCTGTAGAGTAACTTAATGGTGAAATTTCAGTAGTTATATCAGTGTATATATGAAATATTGAGTTGAACTTTTATTTTGAAACGATCACATTGCATTGTATTATTGGAAAAAGGATAAATTACTGTATAGTTCAAGTGCTAGGCTTCGCGTAAATGATACAGTAATTTACCAGTTACCTGCTGTGTAAAATAAACCATCAGAAATAGTTTGAAATTAACCGCCAAAACTCTTCTACAAATTGCCAACTTCCGCAGTTTATCCAGAGGAAAACACGAAAAAAATAGATGTTGAATATTTTGATGTATTTGGTATTCATCCTCCATTATTTGCAGGTAGTAATCTTAAAACATGTATAACATTCATACGTACGATGGTCTGTTATGTCCTAGAAATGCTCGTAGTATAGGATAAATAAACAAGTATTTATTTTGAAAATTACTTTCTCTGTTTGAGAATGAAACAGATATATCAATGGAACATGGTTGAACAATCAAGGGATAAACACTTTTCATACTTAGGCCAAGAAACTTGAATGCTTTCATTACCTAACTTACAAGAGAAGGAAAGTGCTCAAATCAAACCATCACCCATTGAATACGACTTCCTATTAACCTTTTACATGAATATCCTTCAGTTAATTACTTACCTACGCAATAAAAAATATTTCGATAAAATTAAAATGATTTATTTAGACAAAAATTACAAAAAAGAAAATTAAAAATTAAAATAATTCCGTTCAAGTAAACCAATCGAACATACACAGGAGGGTGGTGCTTGAAGCGATTTATTTTGATCGACTTCGTTGGTATTCTGTACAGAATCACATCTCATTCACACTCAAATCTGAGTCCCTACATTAGTTTTTATTTAGCTTCACTCACTCTATCAGTCGAAGTATCGAGTATTTACAAAACAACAAACAAAATACTGAGAAAAGGCCAGAACCTCTTAATTTGCCCTCAAGTGCGTTAGAAATGCGATTGATGAATTATATTTTCAACATCTTTTATAACGAATTTATCCTTCAAAGAGGTGAGAAACGCCTCACGATAACCATAATTCTACGTCCTATCGCCATCAACAAATTTTATATAGTTTGGCACTTAATACTGTTGGAAAGAGATTGATGGTTTGGACTTGAGAGAAATGTAGGTAAAAAGTAGGTGAATCATGAAAGTTATTGATGGATGGTTTGGAATTCATCCCATGACATTGATTTGACAATGCGATTACCGAATTATCCATATTCGTAATGAACCAGCCAATGTAGATCGAATAATGAAGTCCACCGACAAAGGAAATTTACCGATTTTTACTATACAAAATACGTGCCAAAATTGTGAGAAGAAAACAAAGATGGCAATGTTACTGAACGAGGACATCCCTAAGGTTTGGCATGCATCAGGATTTTCGTTTCTACTGGGATAAAATTTTCAAGAGCTGGAACGCAATCTTATTCACTTAGAAAAATAATTAGTAGGTACTTCGATTCATTGAAAAATTTGTCTTCAGTGCCTCGGCACTTGAGAAGCAAGAACACCTTTCCTGACCTGTCCAGCATGTAATAAAATTCTTTTAGAAAATTATTTAACAGTATTAGAAAGAAGATTCATTATTTACATACTTTAACGCTATAGATAGGTACACACAGCTCACTTACGAAAGCTATTAGCTTTTTTACAACGCATAAACATAGCTATGAAATAGTTACATACTCATCCGTTGACAGCTTGGAAAACGGATACACAAATATGAGGAGTCCTCTGAAAAATTCATCTTGAAGATACTCCACAAACTTGTTTCACTTTGGCAACTTATGATAAATATCGTTTATATAAAATCACATCAAAATCTCTCATATATTTTTTTTCTTCAAATTTTGTCTTTTTTAGCAAACATTTTCAGCACTAAACTATGCAAATGAATATTTTTTTTAGAAACAGTAGAGATTAAGCTATAGCAAAGAACTATTAATAAGGTAACTAAAAATAATTACGTTAAAATCACATTAGCAGATAATACCAAAACTATTTATAACATCAATTTCTGCAGCTTCATAAAACTATTGGCAATTAGGAACTAAAATTTCATTGTTTTAAGACAGAAATTCTTGTGGGTTTTTAAATCCTTCAATAATGATATTAAGTTTAAAAAAAAAATTACAAAAATATTGCTTAGCAGCATGTCAGGGTTCAAAACATTTACACATTATACTAAACATCTGCTGCGCTGTAATGTCTAACTATACTAAAGTATATTAAACATAAGTAAGTTTATGCCAAAGCTGTGTTATTCACAAGATGGGAAAAATAAACGATTGGAGCACCACAGAAAATAGAAAAAACTGGCGGTTTTCTTGAATGAAAGAGAACTTTTGGCACAGACGCTCCGTCGATGACTAGGTTTAGAGACAATAGCTGAACTCCGGATTTTATACATATTCGTTGGTGCCGGGGCTCGTCAGTGGTTCTTGTGCCTGGAAAAAATCAAATAGACAGTTAACCAGAGATGCAAGTTGTATCTTGAAACTTTACCATAGTGATCTGTATTAAGTTCATGTCAGTAGTTGTCTCCAGTTTTCACGTAAGAGATTTGTGAGAGCAGTTCCTATCTATCGATTCTTGCAAATGTTACATCTAGGGGGATAGTTCCTGGGCTAACAGCTTTCTGGATATCCTATGGGTGTAGCAGGTTAATCGCCTGTCCCCTTTGGAGGAGGAACTACCACATTTCCATCACCTTCTTGAACAGAGTTTACCAGTAGAGTATATTTCAAAGATGGGATGAGTTCTACATTTTAAAGAGGATGGTGGCGATGGTTGCAAAAATAATGAAATGGTTCGATCCAAATATAAAACTACTATTTATATAGGCGAAACAGAGAAACCGTCGCTACTTTCATTAACTTCGGTTGTAAAATGGACGAGGACAGAGCAAAAACATGTAAGTTTGTCTTTACTCATGGAATCGATAAGGACTAATAAATTCCAGTCCAATGCCTTAGACTAAGCGAGTAACTCATACAAAATAATTAGAACGTTAAATTCATTATCAGAAAATAAATATAATCTATTGAATCAATGCATCTCAAATCACTACTCGATGAACAAAACTCCTTCTAGGCTAACCTTAACGCCATACATTCCCTGTTACTTATGTTATCGTAATCGAGATTCCCGTTGCTTTTTAAAAATAAAAGTGATAAAGTTTTATCTAATTCTTAAATCAAGGTCCCCTATATTTTACCGTAATCAGATGTGCATGCGATCGCTACCAAATATTTTAATGATACTACACTCCAAGCTAAAAGAAGATCATTAGCGAGATAAAAACCATGCTTCGTATGTAGTTTTTACTACCATGTTCATCAATTGTACGAGAAGAATGATTTTTAGCGATAATTGTATTATAAGTGGCACATGCATAACTAATGTGTAGGCACAAGGATACAAACTAGCAACTGTGAGTAGGTACGGAGGAGTAATCGATACAGACAAACATTATTTGGAATTAACGAAGTACCTACACACGTGCGGGTTAGTATTTACAAATTTATACAGAGTATCTACCATGAAATGGTAATTATCATGTAAAAAATAAGAAGGAAAAATTACATATTACGTGTATTAAAAGTTTGCTAATTGAGTATTTATCTAGTATTTTCAACATCACACTTGTAGGTAATTCTAACATTTTCGAATAAATAGAAAATGTTACTATTCATACAATATTTACCTACCCACTTTATGGAGCGTAAATATTATATCAAAGATTTGGATTTTACCATTTTGTGGTCACTAATGGAGGAAGGGGTAAAAAGATGAGGTGAAATGGATTTGTAGTGTTCAACGTATTTGAAAGGTTCGGCCAAGTTATTGACCAGAATACGACGAACTTAATGTATGTGGCAAGAATTTGTGAGCTCAGACATGCGACAGATACGAAACATATTCATCAGAAAACTATAAAAATCGAAATTCTAGGAAGGTTTATTTTCTTCAAAGATAATTGCAAAAGAGTTTTTCAGCCCCTGTTGGCTCGGAAACAATAGGATTTGGAGCACTTTACCTACAGTATGTATAAACGACCAATTAATCAATCAGTGACCATCATCAAATGATTCGCAGCTGAATTGAAATAAAATTACCCCTAAAAATTTGAATGAAATTGGACAAAGCATTACTGAATTTAGGGAGAACTGACGTTGGGCCTTGCAATTGAAAAGTTGGCAATGGAAAAAAGGTTGAAATTACGAAAGCATACAATTTCCCCGTGGCATTGCTGCCTTGTTGTGTGGAAGTTAAATCCATCCCTAAAATATAAAAGAATATAGATGGAGTTGAGAAAGTTTCAGGAATTAACTCAAACATACAACATACATAGAGAAAAAGGTGCATAGACATATTAAAATCCGTCCAGTTTTTAAAGCGAATGCAGGCGGATGCGTTTAACGTATTGGATGCAAATGATTGCGTCTGGCACTTACCCCAAGAAAATCATTCAGCCCCTGTTAATAAACATTTACACTTGTCAAGAAGCGGCATCTTATCGTATGAGTTTACTAGGAATTGATGTACTAGAAAATATAAAATTATATTGGTGGCCACTCCCATCTTTACATAGGTATTTCATTGAAGGAGTTTAAAATGTAATAATGTAAAAGCAAAAGATTGTACCCAAACGGGTGTGCTCAGAGGCACCAAACAATATATGTTTACCTAAGGTGCCTACATCTGTACTTAGCAAATTCCAAAACTCAAACCCCCAAACATCAATTACTGAGACCTAGCTCAGTTATCATCAACACTTCAACGCCCTTTCTTTAACTCAAACAAGATCTAGCTTTTTCCCATTGTCCCTACAAATGTGTACTGGGCTGGAGAATCGCTGGTACTACGCCAGCTCAATACAAAAAGTGATTTGTTCATCAAAGAACTAGCCCATCATACGTTGGTTTTTATGTAGCTAGACAGCTGTACTATGAGTTCTGCCCAATCTTTTGAATTAGAGTCTGGAGGAAATCGCTATACCTTTCTATGCTACTTGTGAGACTTAATGTAGCCAAATTAAAGACTTCACGTTCGGCAGATATTGTTAGGAAAGCCATTGTACATCGATCATGGGCTGAAGAATCTACGAATTCCCAGCTTATTACAAACTGGATTTGTCTTTAAATCAAAACTGATTTTGAAGCACCACAAACAAGACGCCACAACAGTGATCATGAAAATGAGCAAGAAATTCGATTCGTTTCATTTGTTGTACGTTCATTTCATTTCATGATTCTAAGTAGATGCAAATAATTGTCTTGAATAATGCAATTGAAAGTTTCGGTAAGTTATAAGTTTAATCATCTCATGTCAGAAAATGAACTCATATCATTCATAATTTGCATTCTGTATGAAAAGTTCAATAGAAAAAGTTATGCGTCCCTTATGGCAATGTAGGAATATATTGCGTACTTGTTTAAACCAGGGACT
The DNA here is from genome assembly GCA_030762985.1 of Adelphocoris suturalis. Taxonomy (NCBI): domain Eukaryota; kingdom Metazoa; phylum Arthropoda; class Insecta; order Hemiptera; family Miridae; genus Adelphocoris; species Adelphocoris suturalis. The sequence goes on along the minus strand of CM061045.1, from coordinate 68,991,703 downwards.
TTCCAAAAACTTTGTATGAATTAAATTTATTTTTAGCGCATAACAGACACCTATATCTGACTGAGAAGAATATAAAAAACTACATTTCAAGTAATTTTCAGTACCTCTTCAATCACAGTTGATGGATAAATGTTGCGTTGAGCCTGGAAATGGCTTTTGGCAAGTGAAAACTGGTCCTCTGTCGTCTTGCGATACACAGGGTTGTCGAAGTTCATGCTCGTCACGTTTCGATGGAGGTAGTGACGATAGACTATGAACACAATCTGCAACGACGACAAATAAAGTACATAAAATAAAAAATACATTTCACAGGTTTTCATGCATATCTACCAAATAACCTGGGATGGAGAGAAGTCCGCTGGAAGATAAAAGGAAGTTGAATGTTTACTACGAGGAACTTTACATTGATTGTGGTGGCTCGTTGAAGCGGGTGTGAACTCTCTAAGACCATCTAGAAGCTGTTCACATCTTCCAGAGTATGAAATCAACGCCAGCTAAATGAAAATTCCCGAATGTCGTTAAAATCATACTTCATCTTTTAATATTGTTTTTCGAATTATCAATTACCTAATGAATTGAAAACACAAGGGTACGTAGGCCTAATAAATGAACAGCATACGCTTGAGCAATATTCAAAACCTTTATTATAAAATGCTTGGGAGGAACCACAAATTTGTTGGTTATTTGCAGATTTTCAAAGGTTTTCCGAGCTTACGTCTTTACTGCGGGTAGGTCAGCCCGGAGAGAAAACGGATTTGAAAACTCATGGACTTTATGTCAAAAAAAAAAAAAAAAAAAAAAAAAAAAAAAAAAAAAAAAAAAAAAATTGAGAAATCGTGGAATGACAAATTGCTAAGGTATAAGATTAGGTTAAACCTTGGAACCTGTAGAATCTACTATTGTCCAACAATTTAAAAGTAGGTCAGGATGTGAGGAAAGTGTTGGGTTGTAATAGTTACACAATCTGATGATATCTACGACTACTAATACCTACTACAAGACATAAAAGACGTACTTTTTATGAGTGAAAATTTTCAATAAAATATAAGTACATGATTTTTAGCAGTTTTTTGCCATTTTTAATGATTTTTGCAGGAAATTTTATGAAATTTGAGCAACTAGGCTGTGCTCAAAAAGTGCTGTCCAACGAAATCATCCTTTCTTTTGGATTACTTGATTTTTTGGTGTAATAATGGATTTAAAAAAAATCTCATTCTTAAGGTGAGTTATCGTCTCGAATGACACACACACATGTACATACGAAAAAGCGATAAAAGCCAGGAGTCGTTTAAGAATTTGTCAGAACAGATTTTCAAGAAGAAAGTTTTGGGAAATTTTTGGATTCACTGCAATTTTGGTCAAACACCAACAGCATCCTAGATGAAAACATGTTGGGGAATTTGTGAGAAAATTCGCTAAGGATATTTTATTTCATGTTACATTGTTTTTCTGCACAGTACCTACTTGGGTATTTTAAATGCGGAGTCCTCCCCTACCCAATTTAAATAAAAACAATACCTATGCGCCAGCTATTCCTACGCATTTGAATATTCCGAGTATTGAGGTATCTTGAGATATTTCTTAGCATCTATTCATTTGAATCCATTGACGGCCATCATCACGCGGACAGATACTGACGATTACAGCTAAAAAACGGAGCAACCCAAGATAATGCTTACCAGTGAAGCGAACACCAATAAAATGGATATGCCAGCAATCACTATACTCGCAACGAGGCCGTTGTCTGTGTCATCAAATATGTTGGGGTCCACTCGGTTTTCACCGGATCTCTCTGAAACATTTCAATCGAGATTAAGTAAACTACATTTAACTAAAACACCTTAATTCAGTTAGCAAAACAATAAATGAAATTAAATACACAATTGGATTAAACCCTAACTCCCCTTTTCACGTGCACTATTGATCTAGTTCTTATCTAGACATATTGGTCATTGTCATGTCATTGTATTGTCAAGTCATTCTTCATTGACGTGTAATTATAGAATTACGCACCTTCAGTTGTGCTTAATCAGTCACTGTACGATAAACTATTTTATAAATTCCAATACTAAGGTAATAGTAATATAACGATATTTCAATATTCAGATCAACAAATTCGTTGGTGAGTGAAGAAAACGAATCCCAAGAATTAGGAATTTTGCCAGGAGAGTGCTATTCAAAATTATAACTCTAGTTTTTGACCAATTATTCATGTAATGTCTCCAAACATAACTATATAAAATTAACTGCGAATCGATTTCAAGGAACAGACAGCAGTTTTTAGGAAAAAATGAGGTCAAGAACAGAACAAAATTTCCCATTGTAGTTTAACAAACTCATCAATAAATTCGGTAAAGGGACGCCATGTAAGGAGTGATGAGGTACTGATGATGGCATGCTCTGGGTCTCGACTGTTGGAAAGAATTGTACTCGTTTTCCTTGAACCAGAGTCGATTTCAGTTGGTCCACATGACGTTTCAGTATCCGGCCCGAGTCCAGTGTGACCTCGTAGTGGAGCTGTCCAAGTTTTTGAGAAATGGTGCCAAATTGCCAGACTTCCTTATTATTCATGTAGAGGCGTACCATGACTCTCTCCCCTTTTTTGAATGATCGAGCCGGTGTAGAATATACGATCGACGGTTTTAGGCTATGTGGATTCGGCATTAGAGCATCCAAACGAATGCGTAACCGACGGTGTAGATATTTGTCAGCCGGGGACTCACCACAGGCTAAAGGTGTAGCTCTATAGCGGAACAGGATATTACGAACCTTGACATTCATGGGAGTGGAATCGTTTGCAGCGGTGCGTAATCGTTGCTTCAATGTTTGTACATTGCGTTCAGCCAATCCGTTTGTCGAGGGGTGTCCCGGGGCTATAAGTTTCTGGAAAATTCCTCTTTCAGTACAATATTTTTTGAAAACATCGCTGGTAAAGATTGTGGCATTGTCTGAAACTAAAACGAAAGGGTAGCCGTGCATTGAAAAAATTTCTTCGAGTAAAGACATTGTAGAAGAACTGGTTGGAGCATCCCTGACTACCTTTATTTCTGCCCATTTAGATTTGGCATCCACGCACACAAGGAAGTAATGATTCTGGAATGGTCCAGCATAATCTATATGGACGCGCTCCCAGTTCTCTTCTGGGTCTACCCAGGGATGTGGCGGAGCTTTAGGAGGGTTATTCTGAGATAGAGCGCAACTTTCACATGATTTAACTAGAACTTCAATATCATGATCAATTTTAGGCCAATAGACATACCTTCTAGCGAGTTGTTTTGTTTTCACGATACCAAGATGAGTAGCATGAAGTTCAGCGAGAACTGCTTGACGTAGGCTAGTGGGTACAACGACACGATCTTGTCGAAACAATATTCCATTGTTGATCGTGTATGGCTCATGAGTTGATTGTGTGTCGAGGTGAAGTAGAATCTGGCTCAGTTCAGGGTCTTTTGAAGTTTCTGAGCGGATGGAGTCTGCTGTGATTACACCTACTGATATTTGGAATAGCGTTTCTTCACACAATCGGTTGACTTCCGCACAAATTGCTGTTTCTGAATGTTTTGGCTGGAACACTGAAGCTCGCGACAGGCAATCTACATTTTTGTTGTCTACGCCTTTCTTAAATTTCACAGAGTAGTCAAACCCAGATAGAAAAGATGCATATCTCAGCAGTCTGCCAGATGTCATTTTAGGCAAGGCTTCACTTTGATGGAAAATGCGGGTTAAGGGCTCATTGTCAGTGATCAAAATGAAATTACGGCCGAATAAATAACTGTAGAAGTGATTAACTCCATAAACAATTGCTGTTGCTTCCCTATCAAGCTGGCTATAGTTGATTTCAGCAGCAGACAACGATCGTGATGCATACGAAATGGGCCTTTCTTGTCCATTGATTTTGTGGCTGATGACAGCTGCAATACCAGTAGGACTTGCGTCGGTTGTTAAAATCAGTGGCAGTGTTGGATCGTAAGGTATTAGGACACGGTCAGAACAAATTTCGCTCTTGAGAGCTGCAAACGCCAAGTCACAGCTACGCGACCAGGAGAAACGTTGGTTTTTCTTTAGTAGGCATCGAAGCGGGTATGACATTGAGGAAAAATTTGGAATGAACCTCGAATAGTAAGTTACTAAGCCGAGGAATCGTCTCACATCATCAGCATTCGTGGGAGTCCTCATTCTAGTGACAGCTTCGACTTTTTCTGGAGATTTCCTGATTTTATTATGTGAGATAACGTGGCCGAGGTAATCGATATTTTCCTTGAAAAATGAACATTTAGATTTAGTGACATGAAGATCATATTCAGTTAGACGTTTCAGGCACGTTCGGAGATTTATTGCGCATTCTTCTTTTGACGCACCATGGCAGATAATATCATCAAAGTATGCTTCTGTTTTAGGCAAGTCCTTCAGTATTTGTGAAAGGATCCTATTGAACTCAGACGGAGCAGTCTTGATACCAAAACTCAATCGATTCATCTTGTAAGTTCCTCTGTGAGTGGATATCGTTTGAATCTTGGCACTTTCATCGTCAACTTGTAAATGTAGATACGCCTTATGAAGGTCAAGTTTACAAAAGAATTTCGAGTTTCTAAGACTATTGAGAACGTCGTCTATACGTCGAATTGGGGTATTTGCTGAAACCAGTCTTTCATTTACACCGCACTTGTAGTCTACACATAACCTAACTCCACCATCAGGTTTTGGAATGACGACGAGAGGGGACCCCCAGTCACTCACAGCCACAGGGGTTATAACACCTTGAGTCTCAAGAGAGTCGAGCTCCTTTTCCACACGTTCACGAAGGGCATAAGGAACATCTCTTTCCCTGAAGAAAATTGGTTTTACATTCGGTCTTAGTTGGAGTTGAACTTTGTAATTGGGTACACATCCAATTCTCTCTTCAAAAACTGATTTGAATTCTTGTAAAATTGATTCCAGGGAAGCTACCGCATTGATGGGTGCCGTTAATGATTGATCATGCTGATTTCGACAGTCTAGTTCTCTCAACTCGATACCCAAGCCACGAATCCAAACACGGCCGAGTAGAGGATCATGTCCTCGAGGAACGATAAATAATTCACCGACAATAGATTTATTTTTGTACGAAACTGCCAATGAGACTTTTCCCAGTGGTTTGATTATATGATCAGAGTACGATCGGAAGGAGATACCAGTAGGTTCAAGGTGTGTATTCAGCTGGAGTGCCTCAAAATCATTTTCAGATAACAGCGAGTATCTGGCGCCTGAGTCTACTTCAAATTTCTGTAGAACTCCGTTTAACAGAACTTGAGCATAGTACTTGTCCGACTCTGATTGAATTTCGTACAGATCAACTGTTGTTTCGAGCTTCTCTATGTTTACTCCATGCTCATAATCTGGATTGTCATGTTCTTGGCAGTCTTGCACATGTTTTGCCCCTTCCGTTCTTGAACCCTTCTTCTGGAGCAGGGAAGTTATACAAACTTTATCAATGTGACCAATTTTATGACATACCCTACATTTCAGGGACTCCCGAGGGATTGTACATTCACGGACACGATGGCTAGGATTGCCACACCGCACACAAAGGTTTCCAATGCCAAGAGAATGGAAATCGATTCGATTAGAACGGTTTATGGATTTCTCTCTGCCACGATAGGTTTGTTGAAATGAGTGTGAGTGGTCCGAGCTTCGAGAACGTCCTGCGCGCTGAGAATATGCAATTTTATGTGTGTCAACTTGAGGGTCGAGTGACATTTGATTCATAAGAATTTTACTATCTATTCTTGATGCTTCTAGAGCCGAGGCTAGAGTGACGAACTCGTCAAATGTTGTTTTATCAGACTGGAGAAGTTGCTCCCTAATCCAATTGTCTCTGAGACCTCTGATAAATTGAGCGCGTAAGAAAAGGTCTGCGATTGATACCGATGCTTGACACGTACATTTCACATGAAATTCACAATCAGCCAAATTTCGGCGTAAAGAAACCACGAATTCGGCGATAGTTTCTTGTTCTTTTTGAACTACATTCAGAAAATAATGTTGTGACACGACCGTGCTTCTATGTGGCATCAACATTTTCTTGAAATCCCTGACAAGATCATTGTACGAACGGTTTTTGATGGGGTTATCTGGACCTAAGAAAGCCGAAAGGTTGTTGTAGTGAGAAGAACCAATTGACGCGTTCAAAAGTTGGGCTTTTTTAGTTTCGCTTGTGACATTTTTAATCAGCAAATAGTTTTCAAACCTTTCCAAGTAAGATGAGAATTTCTCTGTAGATGCATCAAAATGCTCGAATGGCACCATACTTGAGGTTTCTTGATGACTTGACTGTGATTTCGAAGAACTCTGCTGAGCCAATATTGTCATAATGCGCCGAAACAAATATCACGGTAAAACTATGACATTGTTTCTACTAGGGCATACAGATAACTACTGAATCAATTGCCAATGTTGTTTCTAATCGGAAGTATGAATGATTGTCTTCAATTTGAAATCATGTCTATATTTACGAATGTATTTTATAATAAATGGATGAAATAAAATAGATTAAGTTAACGAATAAATAGTTAAATCTCTCCCTTTCGGGTACCTAACTGCAAAACATTGAACTAGTACAGCTCACAATAGTCACGTTGATACAACAGAAATGATCAGCACAAGTAAGATGGTTAGTAACTACTCTTGAATAACAGTTGTTATTAAAACAATTAAGAATTTTCAGTAAACATAATGTAAAGGAAATTATGAAGCAAAACGCACACAGTTTATACCATAATATTGTATTAGTAGTTAGTAAAGTTCTCATGATTTATCTTTTCCGCTTTTTGATTCATCCTTCTAGTTTTCCACTCAGCTGAGAGCTTTCTCTCTCCTACATGGTAATTTATCAGTAAGCTTCATTTCAATATCATCCCACTGCACTTCCTCCTCACTATTCCAAACCACCTCCTACTGCGAGTATTGGGAACTGTAAAATTCGTGACATGCTCCAGATATATATGGGTTGCTTTAAACTAGAAATAGTACACATAACGGTACCCCATGTAGGCACCCAGATAAGAAGCGGCTTTTCATTTTGCCACAAACTGACTACCGTTTAGATATAATGGAGAAGTGGGTAGACCTACGAGAAACTGACCTACGTCCTGGTGACAGTGGATTGCTGCTCGCTCAGCCGAAACTTGAGGTACTGAAGAACAAGGATGAATGGAATGGATGGGTTCCCTACCCTACTATGTTTGTTCACGGGATATTGGCGTACGCAGGAGTTATATTTTCCACACATCCCGTGCGTTGTGGCTACTAATAATACGAATGCGAATAAATTCACCGGGTTCTACGTATGGCATGACCCTCATAAATCCTCACAATCTATCAGAATCTGGGGGTGAATCTGTTTTGTGAGGATCAATTCATGTCCATCCTTGAGAAGGGATGCGTTAGTACTTGATCAAAACAGGCTGCGATTAGTAAAGAACATTAGTAAATCTCTGAAAATTTCATCGAGTTGATATAAGAATTATTGTAGCTTAGAAGAAAGTGAGAACGGGAGCAATCGGACTCCATGACTATTCACGCAACCAAACTTACTCTGAAAACTCTAATTTGGAAGCCGCCTAAGATCACCATGATTTTGGAGGATTAAAATAACATTTTGACTCCTAGTAGAAAGCTGTAGTGGAAGTAAGTACAAGAATATACATCGATATTAACAATCGAACTACACACGCTCATACAGAAAACTGATGCCTTCCGAAATTCTGATGATCTCAACTTGAGTTCGGTACCTACTCTTTCAGGTTTATGTAATCATTGTTACGAGTATTTCAGATCTGCGGGAAATTGACTCACAACACACTACGTGCCCATGTTATTTTAAGGATACAACTTTGTTAATGTTCATTAGTGTTAATGTTGCAATCATTTTAGATTGTTAGAATGTTGATAATTACTTAGTGAACTATTTCGAAGCTGCTTCGAATGGAATAATACAATGTATGATACAAAAAATAACAAAATGTAAATTAATTTAAAAAAATATTAAATAGAAGTATTTCGACATCGTTTTAAACTCATTCACGATTGCCATTTGTTAGGTACTTTGAGTTCATTGCAACTCAAGTCATTTGTTATTGTTCCCAATTTTAGTCTTGTTACACCAAACTGTGATTTGTATTGGGTCTTTACTCACGAGTCGTACTATCAGTGGAAGGTATTCTATGTGTGGTAGCTGGAGGTTTAGTCGTATGAACTGCAAATAAATTGGTTATGCATAACAATTCCAAATTATTTTGTATATTATCTACATAGTATCCATATTTATTGATAAATTTGCACCAAACAAAATAACTGTTTTGTGATGGTTTGTATGGGCATCATTATTCTAATTGATTTAGGATGCTGTTCCCAGTATTGACAAATATTACCATTTCTGTTTTTCATTTGAGCGAAAAAACAGGAATTTGTGGCAGATATGGGGCACTGGATTTGGAAAACTATACATGAAGTGTAACTTCACGGACAAAGTATTTTGTGTGCATTACCTATCTTTTCATTTACTTATTATATAGGATTTTATATGAGAAATTTCTTTTTCTTTTTCTATCATTCTCAGAACAAAGACGGAATTTCTATAATATGCCTCAAAACTAGTTACGTTTCATTCTATCGAAACATATATAAATGATGAACTTAAATTTGATTTGAAAATGAACTTCAATTTGATGAAACTAACAAATGATGCCCAATAACCTCACAAATTTGGAATGTGATAATTATTCAATAGCTCTACGCCTAGTGCCTAAGTATAGTAATTGTATGTAAATTAGCCATTATATAATGAATACCTTCATCGGCGCACATGAGTCCATCTTTCATTAGCACAAGGCCATCTGGGCAGGCACATGAAATTTTGGGCGATCGTGGGTTGATCTGAGGCGCAGGTAGACACAAGTGCGAACAATGGCCGTTGACAGCAGCACAATGGTTGACGCCATCAGGCTGCCGGTATGGGTGATATACGTGAACCACCATAGGATTTTGAAGCTGTAATTTAAACCACTGAGTCACTCTCTGAGAAAATGACTTTACTGTTCGTTAACCTTCTTAGAATTAAACGAGTAATGTCAATTACCCATAAAAGAAATGTTACGGAAATATTATGATAGCTGGGCTTTGTAGGTGGTAGGTACTTATCCTATTGAATTTTGAATGACCAACTCACCAAGGAGAAACAATTTGCTGTCATTAGGTAGACCACTCGTACATGTATTCTACCATAAAGACGAAAATTTGTCGGTCATTGTGAACATTAAAGCACCCAAGCTAATGATGTTCCGAGATCAATGATTTCACAAAAACTACCAACATAATCCCTGACAAAATTTATAAAACCTATATGAATACTTATTAAAAATCTGTAATGGTGGGAGGTTGATTTTCAGTAAAAATGTGTGGCAATTCAAGAAATCTATAGTGAAGTAATCCCTGCCCCCCTCCCTACCGCCACCACTCCCACAAATACTACTTCTCACAAATTCTTTCGTCCAATTCGTCAATTGATCGGGGAATATTAGAGCAGGGCCACTACGGAAATAGTGCCAAGATATAAGACGTCATTCATTCCTAAAACCTACATAAATTTACTCGTAGTTATCTAATTCGAGCAAGGGAATCACGATAGCTTGATATCCACTATTCTTGCTACTCGGAAACTGCGGGTTCTTTGCTAGTTTTCCAATTTCCATCTTCAGGTGATATGTGAGCAGAAGGCGGAGTGAGCTACAGCCTGTTAACAATTCTTCATGTATTCTGAAGTATTTCTTATGTATGGAAACTAGTTGTGACGATATCGCCTTGAAAAATGTACAAAATGTTATGTATGAGTGGATTTACAGTAATACACAGAATTCAGTTTAGAATTCCGTAACACAACTGGCGACAATTTGTTGCGAGGTTTCCCACGTTTGCTCTAACATGCACCATTTTGCGATAGGTACCTGTTTTCAATACTTTTCGGAGTGCCATATATTCGTATTTCTCACGTTCAAACATTCATACATTTCTCATTCATGATTAGGCAACAAGGATATATTTGAGGATATTTCATAATAATAAATCTGCTATCCAGTTTCATTTGTTATTTTTACTGCCGGGGTTTTTACACACTACTTGGAATTTGAGCTCAGGAAGATAGTTTTTAGAGGCGTCAAGTGAATTTGATTTAATGCAGTAAAAAATAAAACATCAAAATTGGTTAATTAAGAAACGAGAAAATGATGCTTGAAGTAATTTACTTTTGTGCATGCGCAGAATGAAGTAACGATTTGAGAGAAATAAAATCAGTAGGGACCATCTAATCAAAATCGGATGAAAACTGTCGAAATTAAGCTTCTTACAAGGATTTCACATTTATTTCATGATTTGATTTCATGTGCTGGAGCTGATTATACGATTATTATACTGATATGGAAAATTGATATGGAACGCTCGAATTGTCTTTTCCCAACTATCCTCCAAATTTGAATGTGATCGGGCGACTAGGGCGTGAGAAAATTATGGTTTACGCAAGCGCAACGTGAAGTATTGATTAGGCAACAATAAAACTATCTACTGCCTAACCCGCACATTCCCTCAAATTTTCATCAATATCGCTTGAAAATTGTGGAAATTGAGCTTGTTACAAGGATTTGCGGACACACGGCAGACATACGGGAAACACACACACACACACGCGCGCGCGCGCGCGTGCGCAGAAGTGGACCAAAAATTGTTCAGAATGGTCCAAAACGTAAAATGCGAGTGGAAATTTTTATTTGGGAGACCAACAATTTTTAATTTCCCAAAAGTAAAAATAATGCTTCTATTACCTTTATGTTTCGACTCTGAAGCAATAAGAATTGGAATCGAATTGCATTTAAAGGTAAATATATATTAAATAAAGTTATGGAAAGTCTAAGGGGCAAGTATTAGTAGGGGTATACTCTTATAAAGACTTACCATTCTCAGTGCAGTGATGGCCGTCACGTTGGATCCGTTGAACTTGTTGGCTTTGAAAATGGCTTGCTTGTCCCAGTCAGTCCAATAAACAAAATCCTCGAACACGGATATTGAAAAGGGGTGATGGAGGCTTTCAGTTGACCGGAGAACTACTCGCCTCCCCGTTCCATCGTAGTTCACAGAAGAGATGAGATTAAGTTTGGCATCCACCCAGTACAATCGCTTCCTCACGAGGTCTAACGTCAATCCATTTGGCCATCTGATGTCATAAGTTACCAGCTTTTGCCGATGCGATCCATCTAAGCCTGCCCTCTCTATCCTGGCATCCTTTCCCCAATCGCTCCAGTACATCCACCTGCAGGAACCCGACGTATTATCTTATTAATTTTTTTCAGTAGCGAATATGACCATGAGATATTGCAAGTACCTACATTTATGGGCATAACAGCATAAATAACACATCGTGGGTCAAGATGGGCCCAACACGTCCAAACATTTTTTGTATGTATCCATTTTTTTCTTCCACTTTAAATTATAACATTCACTTTCTTTTTTCACTTGTCATATAACATTCTTTGATTCAATTCATTTTTTTACCTATTGGCCAACAGCTGGTGCCTGCGGATTCGGGGTTGGAAACTTCTCTAAGAACTCAGGGGGGGCGAGAGGGGTATTTAATTTGAAACTCAAATCTACTTGAACCGCATCCTAATGCAATCTGAGTTTTTCCTAATTAGGTAAAGTATGGAGAACGTCTGCATCATTTATTTGTACCGATGAAAAAATAATAATCAACTATTTGTTATTATACGACTGGGAAACCCATTATTAATTCAGCGGGCGATGGCCTATAGTAGTTTTGTCTGGATAGTGTGTCTTCTACTGAGGATTGGATGTTAAACTAATCAGTGATCAAATCAATCCCAGAATGTTGTGTAACCATGTCTTTAGATGACAAAGATTATCCCGTACTTGCTGTAATCTTCAGGTTTTCCGTAGTTCAGGAATAATTGGTTTTATTTGGTTTGTTATGACTTGAACAAATCTGAATCAAATTACAGAAAAAAGTAAATTTCCCCTTGAGCTTATAATCATGTTGGTACGTACCCATCTAGAGGATTCAGAGCAATCGCTCGAGGTTCATCCAAATTGTCCTTGATAAGAGTTTTCCTCATATTTCCCTCGTAGTTTGCGAGTTCTATCGTATTCCTTCCGGTATCCGTCCAATATATGTGGTTGTAGAGCCAGTCAACAGCCAGACCATCACATATCGTCAGTTCATTGTTTATGACCACAGTTCGAGAACTTCCCTCGTCAATAGGGGCCCTGAAATCGAGAGAAATCGTCAACTTCAAGTACTGATGTAGGTATTATAATGTTCACAATATCATTATACATACATAGCGATTGGAAAAGATAAATTATATAGGTGATAAATATGGGTTTAATGTACAAAATCAAGTCGGTTTTGCATCCTCACTACCGAAGATAGAGAAGCTATGTGTTCGTGATAGAAGTCGAAATAATTTGTGCCGTCAAAAATCAAAATTTCCACTTGCTTTTGGCGTTTTAGAGCTTGTTGATCAATTTTGGTTCCGTGTCTGTCTGTCTTTTTGTGGTAAATCCTTGTCACGCTCAAAAACTATACCAAGTTTCAGTCTGATTCCAATGAAATTTACAGGGACTGGGCGGGTGCCCTATTATTTTCAATGCCGCCAAATCAACAGTAGCCTGTGCGCATGCGCAAATGTCAATTTCTCATAAAGTCGATTTCTTATTAGCTGTAGGTCCGGTTTCGTTCAAACTCGGAAGGTAATTGGGTATATGTTCTAGGGACATTCTCTACAAATTATATCGCAATTGGTAGCGTAATAACCATTGCGCATGCGCGAAACTAATATCGATTGACACAGGCAAAACTCTGAGTCTAATGGAACGATTTTGATGAAATTTTCAGGGATTGTGCGGGATAGCTACTAGACGGTCCCTTATAACTTTCATTGCCGTAACATAAATAGTAGTCTGTGCGCATGCGCATACGTTAATTTATTATTACTTCGATTTCTTATCATCTATTGTTCCGATTCCTTTCAAACTCGAAAGTAGATGGGTGAATTTTCCAGGTAACTTCCCTATGAATTATATCGCGATTAGTGGAGTATTAACAATAGCGCATGCGCAAAACTAAAATTGATCGATACAGACAAAACTCCGAGACTAATGGACCGATTTTTATGACATTTTCAAGGATTGTGTGGTTTAGCTCCAAGACGTTCCCCTATAAATTTCATTGCTGTTGGATTAATAGTAGTCTGCGCCTATGCGCAAACGTTATTTTCTCATAATGTCGACTTATCAATAGTTTCGACCCATACTCCGTTCTTCAACTAATTCTATTCGTCCATGTTACATATATGAGGAAGCTATCTACTGCCTACGCAACTTGGTAGACGTTTTTAATGCTGTTTCTTCAAAAATAGTTAGTTAAAAAATATAAAAAGCTCACTCTTTGACATAAGAAAACGTCATGGATGTAACAATTTTGTTCACCCATGTTACGTGACGATTTGAACCTACGTTTAAGGTTCACGTTTGAGGGACATTGATATCCCACAGTCGACCATGCTGATCTGGTTTTGATACAATAGTTTTGTAGGCTAATGTTCATTTGTGGTGTTTTTTCCTCGAAAAAATTTTCCAGCTCAAAGTTTCGAGAGCTAGCGGCTCATTAATGACAATTAATTGCATTGCGGAATTAATGTGAGTTTTATTTGAAGTTCATTAATTTGTAAGGTATTGTATTGGCTTTCATAATATCCCAAACCACTTCATGGGGATAGAAACAAGATCGCCAGCTCTCAAAGTGTTTGCTTTTGGAAGAGTGATTCAGTACTAAAGCTAGTGAATATGGACGGCAACAAGCTTCCAAGAATCACTTTTGAAACACTTGCGAGCATCCATACTTCTACGGGCAGAGCGGACGAGTACAATCGGCACACTCAACTCTATAATCAACTCAACTCTCATACTTGTACTCGTCTCCGAATCTTTGCTATCATGTAGGGACCCCCAGTTATTGAAACGAGCCGCACCATCTCTCGTAGGTAGATTAAAAAATCACTTTCTATCGGTGGACATAAATCTTGTCTACAGTACTCGGATTAATAATTTCTACCGCACTGTGTTAAATTATTCTGGTAGACAGTGATACTTGGGTTCTTTCCTTAACATTATTATAGAGCGGGTATTGGCGCAAGTGAGAATGGGCCATAAGATTAGGTTTTCGATAAATTACAAAGGTCACTGTATACATTTAATAGTTCTGATTTATATAGAATCTGCAATTTAAGAGAATCAGATTATCTTCTTCATTTCCTCCTTCGGTGTCCTATTCTCGAGCCCTATAGAAAACAATATCTATCGCATCACATGGTTGGCTCCCAAAGTTGTCAAGATTACCACTTGCTGATTGGTCTGCTAGATTTTGAGAATGACCGGGAAAAGATGATGGAGTTATTTCAATTTGTCAGTAATTCCCTTTTACTTAGAGCCTTTGCCATAAATTAATAACTACTACTTGGAGTAAGAAATTCACCCCAAATTAATTTTTCATAATAAATAATTAAATAAATAATTAATAATTTGTTATATAGGGGTTGCTAGAGTAAATTTGTCTTTTTATATCTTTTTCTCTACCCTGTGTTACAGGCTTGTCTCGCACGACGCCCCATTAAATATGATCTTAGTTTAAACTTCCAAATTATTGTACATTCAGTGAATCCTTTATCCAGGCATTTCCTAAGCTACTTTTTGATTAATGATAGTAATTAGTTTGAAAAATTTCTATTTGATTACCCATTTTTTCTTTCTTTATAAATTCAAGCAACAATAATTAATTATACTTTTGTAGCCTTGTGGAAGTTTGTGATTATGTTATTGAAGAACAACTATTGTAATAATCTTGTGATTTTTTACAATAATCATTACGCCTACTACGATTAGTTTTTCAAACTCTGTCATTCAGTCGGAAATGAACGAAAGTTGGCGAAAAAGAGAGAGAGTGGGAAAATAGATAAATAAATAAATGGTGAGACTAGCTAGAAGGAGAGAGATAGGAGATTGACGTCACGCGTCCTTCGCCCCATCCTCACTGAACTATCAGTTTGTTATGGGAGTTGTGGAATCGGTCGGGAGTTTTCTATCTTCGAAAGAGCTGATTCAGTAAGAGGTCAAGGGTAGAAAATGCCGACCCATATCTGTTCCTTATTCGCTGGTTACCCGATTCAGAAAACTCATATACGAATTAATTTTATAGTTATGTTTTCTAGATGACTTGATTATACAAAAACGCTGCAAATTATTACACAAAGGTTTATTATTTCTGTATCATACAGACCTTCTACGTAGAAAACTGACCGTAATTATTTAGCCTCACTTATAGCATATTTACTAGGTATCGAAACTCGGGGCTTCCAATATTTGGTTCACTCGTTCACTGCATCACAGCTCCAGGACCCCATAATTTTACGCTTTATAGTAAAGTTGAGGAAAAAAAAAAAATAAATGGGGCCGTCTAGGGACACCCGAAGGAAGCGAAGCTTTATATCATAAAGCGTAGAATAGAATTATGAGTATTTTCATACTCATAAACAATCTCTTCTAATTGGAATTAATTTCATCACACTCACTCCCTCGCCCTCCCTTCTCTCTCACTCCCTCCGCCCCGCCCTCCCTCACACTCTCCCTCTCCCACCCACAAGGCGTACGCGCGTTCGTCAGTCTAACACTGACACTTTTTCACACTTTTTCGCCCGTTTTTGGCCCATAGCATCTATGCGAGTAAAGCGATCGGGATGGTTAAACGTTAGGACCAACTAGACCCCAAATGGAGTCTATGTGCGAAAGAACGGGTTTTTTAGGTCAATTCTTAGGCCTTTTATGGCCCGGACGGCGAACGGCGGACGGCGGACGGACATTTCAAATTTGGATTCTACGCACCTTGAAACGTAAAGTGACAAAGTTTGAGGGGGGGTTATAAAAATTTTTTGCTACACGATCACATAGGCTTATTATTGAAAATAATAAACCAAAAGATCTATCATATCCTGAAGAGTAGTATTACAGTACCTATATCTTCTTCCAGATGAATTCCCTGTAAGTTTTATCTTAACCGGCAAAAAATTTCAAGCTGAGCGTGCAATGAGAATTTTGCGTTTGCTCATGAACATTAGTTATTATTGATATGAATGCAATGAAGTTCATATGATATAAATTAAGGACTAAACCGCAATGTTTCTCTGGTAATTTGGTAAAAATCGGATGCATATCGACGTAATTATGGAGGTATATTGCAAAAATGCCATTGTTGGTACGTTTACCCGTATTGACTACCACAAATCAGAAGTCAATGTAATTTATAGAATACAGTCAAGTTATTACCCTTATTACCACCGAAATCGGGCAAATAAACAAGTTTTCAGGATTCATTAGGAACCTTTAAGCATGGGAATAATAAACAAACAGGTGTGCGTGCAAGTATTTTACAAACTTCAATAAAAAAAGGACGTTCTCATTTAAATCTCTATAGAAATTCCCTTCCGAGTTTCAACTCTAAAAACGCCTTCCCGCGGGGTATTAAGTTTGAGAATACACATGCTATTCTGTACGTAGGTGTTGTGGCTTAGGTTAATCGTAGATCACATCACTTGCGTACAGCACACCCTAAACCAGTTTTCATGTTGTGGCAAGAGGAGAAAGTTTACGCAGCTAAATCCACAAAACGTATATATTATTTGTAAAATCAAATATTATTATTTGTAAATAATAATATCATCAGGAACTTATTTTTGGAAACTCTCTAAAGCGGTTCGTGTTTTGATTCTAAGACAACAATGGAAATTCGTCTGGGGTATTTGACAGCCCACTGTTCTAATAATGGCGGTGTGGTGACGGTGATATATAAATTTTCCAAACCCATTTTGATATTTGTTCATGATTAAAATATTTTTCTTCAAGTCTGTTTGTTCTGAAATTACTTTTGATTGAATAATTTGTGGTGTTTCTCTTAAAAAGAACAAATCCAAATAATTAACATAATATATTTTTTGTTCAGGTTCAAATGATTCATTCATTTCATTAATTTTGTGTGTGTTCAATGTGAATTGTTTAAATGCGAGATACATACATTTTCCAAACCCATTTTGAATGTTTTCTAACGATTAAACTATTTTTCTCTAGTCTGTTTGTTCTCATATTACTTTTAATTGATTAGTATGTGGTTTTCTCCCTTAAAAAATTTCAAATAATAAATATAATATATTTTTTGTTCAGATTTAAACTTTTCATCAATTTCATTATTTTATTTTATTTTCTTGTATGTTCAATGTGATTTGTTAAGTCGGCTGGTAAAATGCTGTTCAAATGCTACCTCAAAAGCTTAGCATTTTTTTGTTTATTAATTTTTCCAATAGAACTCGTCTTCAAAGAACTTAGTGTTTTTACGTTCCTGTGATGACTCAAAACTTGATTTTGATAAACTGAATTTTCTCTATAGCCAATTAATATTGACAAGTTTTGGAATCAATATTAGTTTCTAGCCGAGCTGACAAATGTTCTTCAGGGCTATAAAGGGCTATAAAGGAGGCGGTATAAACTTGTTCCGTTTTGAGAGATTAAAATATAAATACAATATTATTATACCTTTTTCGGAACGTTTATATGGTTTTCATGAAGTTCTCCAGCTTTTTTATACATTGCTAAGTATAAAATCAATTTATCACATAAAATTTCCCAAAGGATTGTAGTTTTTGGCGCTCTATTTGTGTACAACTAGTTGCAAAAACTATTTGGGCCTTATAAGAACAACAACGGTTATTGATGAGGCTACTGGATATTGATGGATATGAAATGCTTTGAATATCCACTTACTGGTAAATCTTTTGGTCAGACGAGTCGCTCCAAAATATCATCCCCGTCCTGAAAACGAAATCAAGAGCTGTGGCTGATTTGGTGTCGTTGACGATAGCCGTCATTTCGTGGTGGTCCAGGGAAATCTTCCGGATGTCGTGGCGCCTTGCGAACAGCAGACTCGCGTGGCCTTCTGTCGCCTTGCACCGCGTTCGGTCGTGCGGGTCTCTCAAGTAGCCATCTTGACATTCGCATTTGAAAGACCCCTTTTCGTTGACGCAAATCTGAGAGCAAGCTCCCGGGTTGTCACATTCGTTGATGTCTGAAATGGTTGATTTCATTAATCATGATTGATATTTGACGGCTATCTTAAGGCAAAGAGTTAATCACCACTCAGTTCATGGTCATTTTATCAGTATAGAAAGTGTAGTACTCTGAATTTATATTGGCTCAGATATGTGTAATAAATAGTCAGTTAATATCCAAGATAGGTAAAGAAACTTTATATCAACACTGCACATATAAAAAGACAACGTTTCTGGTCACCATTCGGCCAATGTTCAGGCATCTCTGAGATGAGCAAGTGTGAAGCTACAATGTTCTGCTAATTGATGATCCTTACAAATACATAAATACTGTTGATAAATAGGTGTACAATGATAATTACTATACGTACATCTTAGTTAAATAAAGGTATGACTAGATGCACATAAATAAATAAATACATCACAGATCAGAATATCACAGTTTGTTGTAAAGCTCAGTGGCTTTCAGGTACACCTTATCTGGTCCGGTCGCAACATCCACGCACTGAGGGGGGCATGCTGGACCCTGAGGTCATGATGGCTGGGCAGTCGTCCAAAAAGTGGCGGATAGACAAATTACCCCACATCTCCCATACACAACATCACGAGATACTGTATCTGTCAGGTGTCTATGAGTAAGACGGGTATGGCCATTGTCTACCCGATTGACCACAATTCGGTCCCTCATTGGAAGGTGGGTCACGAAAGGATTTAACTGGGAAAAGGTCCTGAAGGACTCCACACAGATTAGTGACCTCGCCCTGCCGTTCCTCGAGCCAGATGGATTTAGCTTTATGCTGCATGGAGTTGTAATCCTTAATACGCATAGGCAACATTTCGATGAAGTCAGCACCTTGCTAGGGAATCAGCACACTCATTACCGTGAATGCACACATGGCTTGGCACCCACATTACTTTTCTTTGTTTTCTGTATTGAGTGTGGTTCAAAACATTAGGATTTAGCTTCTTTTAGAGCGAATAAAAACCTAATTAAATATATCGCACCCGTCCTAGAATAAGTGTACAACTCAAAAATCGCGATTTTTGAGTTAGTTGTGGTTTTGAGAAGTAGAAACGGTCTAGTTTGTCTGTAGAAGGTGGAGGTATGTGTAGGTCACTCTAATTCCGCTAGAGAGTGCGTGTGTCTTTCTTCTATGGAGGGAGTAACCAATTCCCGTCCTAGGAAGAAAGACACAACTCAGTTGAGTTCACGCAGTCTGTGTCTCGTTTTGAGTTGTTTCCTTTTTGTGTGGACAATGTCGGCATAATTTTAACTTGTGTCTTCCTTTTCTGAACATTTTGGATCCTGACTGCTGATATTTCAGTGTTTGAGTTTGAACAACTCAAAAATTCTTAAAAAAATCAACAAAACCGTTCTCCCCACTCCCTTCCCAATGGCAAAAAAACTATTTACCCACCATAGGGTGTTAGAGCAATAATGTAGGAAACAAGTTTCGCAAAGATAAATTATGTTAATCGTGTTCCAAAGAACGGGTAGCCAATGGTGTGGAAGGAAAACTTTGAATGCGATTTGCCAAAAATGACAATTTTTGATTTGTACCCTTATTCTAGGATGGGTGCGATATGTGCAGGAGGGTTGACTTACCATCACAGGTGAAATTGTCAACGAGCTTGTAGCCGGACTTGCACTCGCATCGGAAACTCGTTGGGGTATCGATGCAGTGCTGAGAGCAACCTCCGTTGTTGGTGGCACATTCGTTGACTCCGCACTTTCCTATCGGCTCATCTTCGTTCTTAGGACAGTCCTGTTTCCTGTCGCAAACTTTGCTCATGGGGATGCAAGTCCCACCACCGCAGTCGAACTCCTCCTCTTTACAACTCGGAGTCGGTCCAACTACAAACAAAGATGCAAAAAGGTTTTGAGATAGATAAATAGGAGGACAGGAACAGGAAAAACAAAAAACGTAGCTTTCTAAGCCATCCCTTATATTATGTTCAAACTCTTTTATTATTTAATCAATACATTTTTCCTTTCTTATATTATTTAATCAATCCTATTATCCTATATATTTCCACTTATTCACATACCCATAAGTTAGCCATTTCAATAACGTAGGTTGAGAATAAACAAGGAAAATAGAAATATTTAAAAAAAAAATCAGTTAAACCAATAGAAAACATTTATTTGAAGAAGGGAAAAAAAGAAAGATACTACCAAGGTGAAAAGCTTATGATAAAATAGCTGTTGTAGATGGTTGAGCGCTTCTTCTTGTTTTTAGTGTTCCCATACGCTCTTTTCAAACAGTTGAATTCGCACACAGGGAGTCAGGAATTCAATACGTCAAAGCCGTTATCCACAGTTATCACAGTCTCTCCAACAACGTTTGAAATCAGGAAAATTGAAGATAATTCTTGGCCTACAGTGTTTGATAATAGCTTAGTAGCTTTTTACACGTTCTGCTTTTCAGATCCACTGACTGGAATATGTGCCAAGGAGAATTTATGGGTTTATTCCAGTCCAGCACCCCCCTTTGGAGCTCATTTAGTTTCAAAAATGCTTCCCGTGTCACGAGTTTCCCATATGTTATAGATCATTGACTTGTTTTAGCAAAAAGGATTTTCAAGAAATAGATTTAGAATTTGTTACGCAGGAACCTGAAGAAAAAACGAATCTAGAAAGCTGCGGGTATTGTATTTTGAGGATCAGCGAATGATGAATTTTGTAGGGGGTCTAAACCTTCTAAATTTCCACAACTTCATCAAAGATGAAAACTATGAAAGTTATGCGTGTTGCAAGGATGTCACGTTTGTAGTTGCTCTGTGCCTACTAGTTATTTTTATGAAGTTATAGCGAATCATCGAACGCTTAGTTTTCAGCTATTCCCCTGAAGTTGAGCGGAATTGAACTGAGTGGTCAGAAACTGACTTTTTGAGGATTCAACGTTTGCATGTGTCCAGTGACTGTTTATTTATGGACATATCACAGGGTTTTAATCCAAATTAAATCTGATGAAATTATATAAGATGTTCTTAGCTAAAGTAGTTACAGTTCATGAAAATAATAATTTGAGGTAAAGAAAATCAAGGAGAAATACTGATAATAGGTATATGATAATCCAGATTTGGTGACATCATCATTATCAAACCTTGCTACTGCATCAGGAAAATTCCATCAACAGGACAATGAAATAACAGAAGGACACGGAACCAAATATCGGTGATACCGAAAAAGATGAGATGAGATCATTTTAGGTTTCCCCATCATGTTCAACTCAAATAAAACTTAGAAAACAGAAGTTGATGATAAAAAAGTGGAAGTTTTATTGCTACATTCGAAACGCTTAATTTAAAATTCAGTACAGTGGTCCCACAATCACATTTCCAACCTTTAACTTTGATATCTTTGAAATAGAACCAACTAATTCTATCCATAACCAGCTGAATGGCTTCTCCTAGTACCCACTCTTTAGAGTGGAGGCCCTCTCAAACAGGGCAACAAGGTTCCCCAATCAGCTACTAGAGTTGGTTGGGGTTGATTACTCTCCTGTTCCCATGCCAGAAAAGTGACCTGTTACAGGTTGGTCAGGTGCTATAGTTAGCTTGGATCACCTTAACCTGTTTCTTCAATTTAGGAGCAGCCTTTGCAGCAAATGAATGCATTCCCAATCAAATCCCAATTCAGTCATTCCCGAATCACCTAGCGGTGAGTGGTAGGAGGGGGTTCATTATTAGTACACCCTGTACGTAAGTGTCATAAGTCATGGTGTCATACGTAGGTGTCATGACCAGCCAACAGATGAACCTAAAATGGGGCCAAAGACAATTTTCATGTTTTTCGTAGATTCCGAAAAAGACAACAAAACCCAATCGCGTTTGTACACGTCTTTGTTGTCTCAAATGAGAACCACTTTTTTCCCCCAATAGCGATTTAAGATTCAACGTCAAATTCCATGGAATACTCCTCAAACTACTTTATACATTGCTCCAAACGTGCGTAAAATTTCGGAGTCCAAGAGTTACTCAGAATTGAAGATCACCTAGAGCATGGATTCCCAAACTGGGGGGCGTGAAGACGGGTTAGGGGGGGCGTGAGACCATTCGACCATTCTTTGGGGCAACATCGAGCCAACTCCAGGAGCGAGCTCGTTTTTGCCCCAAACTATCATATATCATCCTTGGGGCTGACAGCAGAAAAAATTCATCTCAAATACCATTGTTCGACAATATAGTCAAACGTCGTATTGATGATATGGCTGAAGACATGAAAAACCAGGTAGTCGGTGGAATAAAACTATCACAATTTTCTGCCATCCAGCTAGACGAGAGTACAGACGTATATGTTCGATATGTTGAAAATGAATCAATAAAAGACGAGCTACTCTTCTCAACAGAGCTGGAGACCTCTACAAAAGCTGTTGATGTGATTAAAGCCGTGTCTGATTTTTTGACAATCATGGACTCTCGTGGCAAAAATTCAAAAACTAGTTTGCGTATGCACTGTTGGCGCCCCTTCAATGCTTGGTTCTCGCTCAGGCTCCGTGCAGTTAGTCAGAGAAAAAATGCTGATGTGACTGGAATTCATTGCTTTATACGCCGACAAGCCTTGGCCGCCAAAACTCTTCCAAACGACTCAATGCCGTCTTAAAATTATGTATTAAAATAGTGAACTACATAAAAAACAGTGCACTAAATACCCGACTGTCTGGTTTTCTTTGTGAAGATTTAGGAACTGACCACAAAACACTGCTATTTCACACAGAAGTACGCTGGCTCTCAAAAGGAAACATGTTGGCAAGACTATTTGAGCTTTGAGATGAAGGAACTTCGTTCTTGGAAAACCAGAAGCAAAATGAGCTAAGCATGAACTTCACCAAACCTAGTTCTCAAGTAATGTTGGTACATTTGTCAGACTTCCTTGATTCGTAAACAGCCTTAACTTAAAACTGCAGGGTGGAGACTTGAATATCATAACTCATCGTGATGACATCACGATGAGAAACTACAACTTTGGAGACAAAAAGTATCAGCAAACCCCTGCAACTTTTCAAATTTCCCAAAACTAGTATCAATCTCAGAAGAAACACGCTTCAAGGAATTTTTTGAAGGGTAAAACTTGCCAAAACAAGTGCCAAACCATTTGGAGACGCTCACTGACGAATTCGGGAAATACTTCCCTAACACTGCTGACGAACATATTTACAGACTTTCAACGGATCCTTTCCATATCAACGTTGAACATGTTCCAGAAGCCCTGCAAGAAGAATTCTTGGAAATAAAAAATGATTCTTCTGCCAAATATGACTTCGAAAAAATGGAAAAGTCAACATTTTGGATCAAGTACTTCCAAGTGTATCCCAGAGTGTCACAGGAAGCTCTTCGGTTATTTTTGCCTTTCTCAACCACCTACTTGTGTGAAAAAGCATTCTCAACACTCGTATCAATAAAAACAAAGAATCGGAACAAACTTGATGTTGCTAGTGACTTACGTTGTGCCCTTGCCAAAACTTCACCAAGAATACCAGCGCTAGTAAAGAAAATGCAAGCCCATCCATCTCATTAAGATTAACTTATTTTTATCTTAAAGGCTACTTCATAAAAGCTACGTGTTATCAAATCGTGTTTTGTATAAATAGCAAATAAAAACTTGTTTTCAGTGTAAAACTTGCCTTTTTTTCACATCCATTCATTAGTTATGTAAGGGGGGCGTGGGAGGCTTTCATTTAACCGCAAGGGGGCACGGTACAAAAAAGTTTGGGAACCCCTGACCTACAGTAAACCTCATGTGTGGCTAATTTAATTGTTTTACACCTTTTTTCATCGCTGAATCACTATGTTTTTTGATTTGTTACGGAATTTTGGGGATCATTGGAATAGGATTTCATTTCTTTTTCTTCGATTTTTGGCTTCATTTATTTTTTTCTATACTAGGTAGCAGTAGAGCGATTAAATGAAAATCATGCGAATAGGTTTTTTTTTTTAAGTCGACTTTTTAGTAGATCTTGCACATAGTTACCGCAGTTCTCTTCATCACTGTTGTCAGTGCACTCGGGCTGTCCGTTGCAGTGGAGGTGGCCAGCGATGCACTGGCGGTTGTGGCACTGGAACTGATCGGGGCGGCAGGTGACGTTGTTGCACAGCTCGGGAGCCTCGTCGGCGCCGTCGGGACAGTCGGCGTCACCGTCACACACCCAGGACTTGTGGACGCACGTCATCCGGTCCGGACACTGGAACTCGTTGTGGATGCAGGCGGACACGGGGGCCGGCGAGTTGGGGCAGCCCTAAGAACACAGGACGCATACATATTCATACACCATACATTACACTGTATCTAGTGAATCGTGATATACAAAATTTTGAATGAAGGGGAAGATGAAAACTCAGATTACGTTCATTCAAAAATTACTTGATAATATTGTTATCCATGGTCTAAACGTCTAAAGGAAAATCCATATGAATTATGATTTTTCAGGTCTTACCAAGTCCGGATTCTCCCAACTCAGAAATACATCAAGTACTGACAATGCATTTCACCCTTTTGGCCTAATGTCAAATTGGATCTGATTTGCTCTGATTCGGATCTAGTCGGTTGTGTCAGCAAACTTTGGAAGCCTCATACATCAAATATCATGTATATGATGCGTGAATACTTCATTATCCAGACCAATGATCTGTTTAACTAGTCAAAACTAGTATAAGCTCATTTACAACCATTCTTGTTAAGTTGCTTGCTTAGATTAGCGGTCTGGATGCTCACTACGCTCACATCTCAAAAATACATAACATCAAGCAGTCAATTCCTTAGCAAAATCCAAATTAGCTGGACATGGTGGGCGGCCACCCACCACTAATTTTTTTAGAAGAATAGTGATTTTTAAAAAAGAGAAATTCTCGTGTTTCGTCCATTTTTTCGTCTACGTGACCTACTGAATCCAAATAACTTAGAGAGATGGGAAATTTAACGCCATTTCCAACGATATATCTATTTTTAAGTTTACATTGTGAGTTTGGGGAGGTATAGCCGTTTTAGTGATGTGGGGTCGAAAACACGAAATAAAAGTGAAAAAACTCCAAAAATCAAGGGTTTAAAGAAAATTGCACAAGGAGGGGAACTTTTTGTTGGAAATAAGTTGTAGAATCGATCTCTAGGAGGTTAACGATCCCAAGTGTGAACACCGTGTATAGTTGAAGAGATGTTAATTCGTATGTGCTTATTAATTATATTATAGTATTTAATACTATACATACAGAACATGCGTGTTCTGTTGTGTGTACTCGTATAAAGTTCATTTACCACTTCGTCCGAGTGGTCGGGACAGTCGTAGTCACCATCGCATCGCCATTTCGCAGTGATGCAGGATTTATCGTCGCACTGGAAATCCTTATGAGCACACTTGGGTTCCGGGCAGTTCTTCTCGTCGGATCCGTCTTCGCAGTCCCTGAAATAAGGTAATCGTGAGAGAACCTAATTAAATACCCTTCTACGTCCTCTGTGGGAACCGTCTCATCAACTCTACTGATTCAAAAGCCATTCAACCACAATACATAATATCCAATTTGACTTTTTAAAATATGTAAATTACTAAAGTTTATTTGTTAATTAAAGTTTTCAAGCCTACAACAAAGTCAGTTCCTGTTGTCAATGAATGAAAATAAGGCCTTCATAGGAAAATCGTACATCTGATAATTCATCATAGTTGTTCACGTTTCAATCACATGATTTGTCATCAGACCCTAAATCCAAAGCATGTAAATACAGTGTATAAACTTAGCATTTTCAATTAAAAAAAAAAAAAAAAAAAAAAACTTGATCTAATGATGCTGGAGTTTTAAGCAACTATTTATCTTTATTTAGTAAACTATTTAGCCAATTTAATAATTTTTATTGCAAAACTTAATCTACTCTTTTTGGAGTTAGTAAACTATTTAGAATCTTGATCGAAGCTCCTAGATTATGGAATAGGTATATATGACTATGATCAATAATGCAACGTTTCTTGATTTGGACAGTTCAGATAAAGTCGGGGAAACGTCTACGTCCGTTTGGCATCGTTTTCAAAACATAAATTGGATCTACGACGAGGAGATATGGAGCTATGAAAAGCGCGTTGGTTGCCCATTGCAGATCTTTAGGACATATGGACCGACAATTTCAAAATTGTACGAAGAGAATATAATTTGCAGAAAAGAATATTTCTAGAAATGGCTGAGATAAAAAATTCAAATTCAATCAACTTCCAAAAAGACACTCAAAACTTGAGCAACATTTACTCGTATTTGATTGAGGGCCAACGCCCCTCGGGAGGGGGGGGGGATTTATAATTACCGTCACCAGCGAATTAGGTAAAACATACGGAAAAACAATGTTACCAACATAAACTCTAACAATGTTAAATTTGATATTCTTAAACTGATAACTTTGAAATCGATTTTTTTTTTTTTTTTCACAAAAAGAAGACGGTTAAGTATTCATTTTACAAATTTTGAAATTCATATTGAATTTTGTTTCCCTGAAGAAGCCCCAGTTCCTGTAGAGAAACGTTGGAAATGAAAAAAATACATAAAGGCCTTTTTTTTAAACTCTTGTTATGACTAATAATGACCATTA
Source organism: Adelphocoris suturalis (assembly GCA_030762985.1). Taxonomy (NCBI): domain Eukaryota; kingdom Metazoa; phylum Arthropoda; class Insecta; order Hemiptera; family Miridae; genus Adelphocoris; species Adelphocoris suturalis. The sequence continues at coordinate 68,964,946 of CM061045.1, read as the reverse complement.
ATAATCTCGCGTTTCGCGAACATCCTATATCCATTCATACGAATAATCAACTACTGAAAACTTAATACTTCACATGAACTAATTAGGTTGTGGCTACAGCTGTGAGGTTAGAGTGTGTCTCAATTTATGCAGAGCTGTATTTTCTGCCTTTATTTATTTATTTTTCGAAGTGTTTTTACCAAAAAAATGTTAGACTTGAAGCCCACATTTGAACCAACTCTGACCACAAATAACGATAATAATTACATTTTATAAAAATATGACAACACGAGCTAAAATAGGAAAATGTAGTTACCGATCAGAGTCGCAGACCCAGAGATGTTGAATACACTTTCCATTACCACAGGTGAATTCATCCGATCGGCATGTCTCATCTGCAACAAACTCAGTATTACTATCGATATCACGATGTTCAGCTGAAACTGTTACGTTTCAATGTCGACGGGTATTATTCAAACAATTTACTTATTGTGGTCAATACATTGGAAAGAAGGAAGAAGAACCTATTGTGGTGAACTCACCAAGTATCACCGGCCCTTTTCAGGGCCACCAAAATTGAATTCACTCATAAAACAAGGTAAAAAAGACGTCAGGCTACCTCTAGACGAAACTAGATAAATCGCCGAAAAGATTATACAAATTACATAATCGCAAAGGCAACACACGAAAATTACCTTGAAACAAATGACACTGAAACAATAGCCAAGGGCAAAGAAAGCCATACGCGCTCTATAGAAGGGGGAGAAGAAGATGTTTCACCCCCGCGACACTTGGAGCGCACTCGATCAAATCGGAACAGCCAATCAGACGCAGCATCCGGCTCCCCGAGGAGTATAAATATAGCAGCTCCGGCCCCTGTATTTCATACCGATCTCTACCTCTGATCTTGAAGCTACCTTCAGACTCTTGAAGAACCTCTGCCTTCCAGCCTACTGCGATTGAAACTCCATTGGGATTGACTGAGGACAAGGCTCTCAAGCCAGTTGGCAACAAGATTTACGACATGAGATTACTCCGCCTTCCAGACTACCAGAATTCAGAGTAGATCGAACAATACACTTCGTATTGTTCTCACTCTAGTCTCGTTTCAGCCGAGACGCTAAACAAGCATTCCTATACGGACGACGCTGTTTAGTTCCAGAAAGTCTTGCCACCCGGGCTCGTAGATTTATTTACGAGCCGCCTGCTTGATCTCAAGCAAGCCCGCAACGGCCGATCATCCGATTTTTTTGGCGGACCTACTATATCGAGCGAGCTTCACTCACTGGATAAGTAGTCGACCCCAGGAGGACCCTTCGAATTTATTCGAAAGCGAGTCCCCGAATTTAGTTCTTTTCAGAACTAAATAAACCCTTCCAAATGGAGCGGACACCTAGTTTTTGCCTTTTGGAAGGTATAAACGAAGCCAGTATGGCAGAAACTCCGGTTTCGCGGCCTGCTGATGCTTACCAGCACAGCGACAGACAGGCCGGCGCCGGCGGGGGAAAACACTCCTTTCCCGCGAAAAGAACGGACGTAGTTCTGGCATTTTCCGCACTCGGCGCCGCCTACGCTAACGGGCAAGAGCCAGCCTCCTTCGCAGACTCTCAGCCGTGTATCTCACACGCTGGTCTCGCGGCAAACACGAGCCCAACTCGACTTCTTGAAACACAGAAGGATCGAGCATATTTCATGGCACAATCGTACACATCCTCACCGGATGTAAGCTACATGGCCAACCAATATCCAACCTCTTCCGAAAGGGTCCCTTGTGAATTAAATCCACGAGTGGAAATACGCCCATCTTTGTCGACTGCGTACACACAAAATAAGAGTCTTTTTCAAGACTCTCGAGACCAAATCGAACACGAAACAAAAGGTACTTTTCAGTACTTTCAATCTCCGGTTTCGTATGGTCATGAGAACACTCAACCAAAGCCCGGGAATTTATATTCCCCGAGTCGCAGAAACTCACAAAGATCAGCGTCGCGAAGACCTATTTAGAGAGACATTACTCCACGGCTCACACACTCCATATCCTACAAAACACAAGGATATACGAGATAACTGCGGTACTTCTTCGTACCTACCACAAGACCCTTTTCAAGGGTCAAGCCCGTACAAACACATGTACAACGTGGCTCGTGACGTTCCACTGGGAATACCAACTCCCAGTAAAAATTACATAAATCCACTACACCTATTCGCAGGAAGAGGAAGGGAAACACCTCGGGCACACGGCTGTTCTTATCGCAGCACAAGTACAGTATTTACTACTTATAGTCCATGCTAACTCTAAGTGGTGCATCGATTTCAATGAACTTTGTATACAACAAAGAAATCGATCCCTTGAAGTTTATTATAATCAATTTCCTATAAGCATAAAGCATAAATGAAGTACTTGATGCCTCTACGACGTTACTTGAATAGGACGATTCCAAGAACGGATACAATATACGTAACACCTATCGGCAGTTTGTTGATTCTCACAAAACTTATCATTTCATTTAGTTGAATCAAGCTCGAGTTAGTGGGAAAAAAAAAAAAAAAAAAAAAAAACGCTCGATCGTGAAAGTAAGAATTAATGAAATTGAAATACTTGGTTAATTCATCTGCTATGAAAACAGATGATGTATAGGGGAGAATACGATTTGTTGACAAGGGTATCCCAATGAATGGGAATGTACGATAGATTAGGATAAGTTTGATATGGTTAGTAAATTGAACTATGAATTATTTACCAAGCATCAACAGATGTAGACTCTATCGTGAACATTACATAAGCAATCAATATTCATATGTTTATATTATGTTCATCATTGAGGATAATGTGGAAGGCGTTACGCAATCATCAAGTAAACGACACAATTTTCGAAAGTGAGATTTCGGTTACTTTGGATTCGTCTTGTCGAGATCTATCACTCTCTGATGACCTCTACGCCCTCTGTTACGTCTTAGACGAACTGTTCAAGAAATAGGTAAGCGACAATAATTATATTTTGGTTTTAAAATTCTGCAATTATCTGATAAGCATAAACATTTTATTTTTATATTTTACCAACTGAGAAGTTTAGTTAGTAAATACGCCAAGGATGTTTTATGTTCCGCCGGTCCAGTTAATACTTCAATTTGGAATAGTTGTTTGGAGATCGGCCCTTAAATCAGTATTGAGTATCAGTATTGCGCAAGAACGGCATTTTTATTTCAATCCTAAGAAGAGTTAGGAACACCTCAAAACGGATTTCAATGAAGAAAATACTTGAAAACTGCAATACTGCAATAGCTTCATTTTCTACGAAAATTTGAAAAAAAAAAAAAAAAAAAATGGCTGATCAAAACAGGGCCATTAAGCTGTGAACGTACAACAAGAAGTTATTATATCTGAAATGTTTAGTTTAACCGTTTAGGGTTTAATCTTCTTAGTTCTAGCATTCAGAAGTATTTGATATCTTTCGTAATCTTATTTTAAATTCAATCCTAAATTTCACATTTCTCTGAGAAATTCAAATTAGATAATGTACTCGTAGATTGAAAAATACGCGGTCACAACTCTTGTCTGACCTTCGAACCTAGCCAATTCCAGCAGTTCAATTTATTTATTTCCATGCAGTTCAAGCTGTATGTTAATTTGTAAAGAAATTGATTTCATTCTCATCCTTTAAATGTATTTTCTTTTTTTTTGTGTGTGTATGGAATAAACGTTCTCTCTCTCTCTTTCTCTCTCTCTCTCCATTTATAATTTGAACTCGGTTAAGCGACAATAGTCATGCTGAGAGCAATCAAGCGACAATATTCGCGTTGCAAAATTCTTCATTCAAAATAATTGAAGCAAAACCATTTAGACAGAAAGGTTTTGCTTTGTTATTGCAAAACGCTTCAACCAACAAATCCTGAAATGCAATTAGCAGGCACTGACATATTGGTCGATTTTTCCCCTTTTTGGTAACATGAATCCAACAGAATACACTATTAGAGGCAACTTGTCAACATTTCGCCATGAATATCAGCACAACCGGAGCATAAATTAATACCTCCCGTAGTGCTTTGAGACGAGACCTTTGAATGTATTTAACCACAACTTTGAAGTGCCGTTTACCTGATGGTTGCCGTCCAATTATTAACTTAGGAGTTTCCATCTGTCCATTTTTACTCCCAACTAATTTTAAGCAGTTTAGTTTGATTTCGTAGTACCAGCACATCGAGAAGGCATTGATATGTTTTCTTTTACAGGGAAAATGTACAGGACCCTTCTTATGAGTAGTACCTCAAGAGAACTCTATACCATTACCATTACTTCCGGAAATATCTCTCACAGAGGGGGCCATTGGTGTGGTGAACGTATTATTCTCAATAAAATTCACTGAAACGATAAGCCAACGATTGCACCACAACTCGACAGTCCAAATAACGTTTCTGAAGAGCTGTGTGATTAATGTTTTATGAAGGTCTACAGAAAATATGAGAAAGAATAGGTATGTTGGTCGATGGTTCTATTGGCATTGGCAGTTTTCACAAGCTTCATATTAGTTTCATGAATAAAATAATGAGAATTTTTCGTGCATATTGAAACAATTTGACTGTTTTCTTTTTCATTTTCGCCTTATAAAAACGTGAATGAAGGAATTGGCCAGGCTAAAAGGAGAGCGAGTTAAATGTTAGTATCTCATTTCTAGGTACATAAAACCCTTTATCCTAATCTCCAAGCTTACATGAAAGGTACGTTCTTAACCGATAAAATATTTCAACGAACAAGTACGAGGAAGCCTAGTCAGAAGACAAAAATTAGGAACAAAACATGTACCTAAATTCCGAATTGCGTTGTAATATCAAGGGTTTACATTTATAGAACTAAAAGAACTAGGTGTTAGTCAAATCTGATCAACTTGATCAACCCTACTAATCATGCAAGTTATTCTATAACACACCATGTTAGTTACAACCAATCTGTCGCACATTACGCAACTCGATGGGAAAACGAATAGGGCTCATAAATTGCCACATTTTATTGTCTAGATGAAGTTCTCCACTTGTAGTACCATGTCTTTAAAATATATAATAGTTATGTTTTTGATTTTGTTCTGTGACCTTCACGTCAAGTAATGTTCGGTGTTTTCTCTGACAAGATCAGATGGGCTCAACACCATTATTGAACGGGGTTTTTAGTAACCGTCCACTTTTTACGTTGAGATATGTTTTGGCGAAGAGCAAAAAAATGAAGATGTTGGTGGGGCTGGTACCTACTGATTATTATTGGTGCAATTTTACCCACTTGCCACAAGGCTTCACAACTGACTCTGCAGAAACGAGCTGATGGCCTGAGCATTTGTTCAGTAGTACATAACTGATTTGAAAACGATATTTGAAAACGACAAAGGCAAGACACATACCATAGAAATATCAGCTATATGATGGAGAACTTCAGTACGGAAAGTAATGTGAAAAACGTCTATTTCCACGAAAAAATAAAGAGTTAAAATGTTAAATCGATTTCGCCGGTTAGGCCATCATCAGTAACAAACAATAACTCAGAACTTCAATGTAAGAATAACACTATACTCCAGGATAAACGTGATGCAGCTAGACAACACACAGTTATTGAGTTAAATAGTTTTTTGTAACCTGTAATAGGATTGAGGGAAGGTGTTACGATAATTTTAAAAAGGCTCAAATATGTATATGGTTCTTCAAAATAACGAAATTAAAATCCCCATGCTTCACAAAATCACATTGATTAGGTGCCAACAGTAAAGCAAGTGTGTGAGTGAAATTCTACTGATTAGGGAAGAAAGGGTTAGTTAGGAGCTTACTGCATGCTTTCTCATCTGAACCGTCAGAACAATCTGGGGAGTCATCGCACATCCAAGTTAGAGGGACGCATTCACCCGGTGCGGCCCTGCAGCTGAACTCCTCCGGCTGACATGCCCTCGTCTCTAAAACAACCCAACGTCACAGTTCGTTAAGAGAATTGCGTAGGACTCGTGATCCCCAAACTTACTGCATCCTTGTTCGTCTAGCCCGTTCACACAGTCCTTCTGATCGTCGCATTGCCAACTTTTGGGAATGCATTCGTTTGGCCTGCATTCGAACTGATCCTCTGTGCATTTGTCCAAATCTAGAAACAGCGACGGAAGATTAAAACAGGTTCGTGGCCGGTAACTCGCCCCAAGTTATTCGGATTCACCCATAATCTGTCAGTACATGTGCATTGTGATATGATAGGTTACCAAGGACCCTTACTAATACTAGAACAAGTGCTACCCAAAAATCTGAAAAGAACATACTTTCACTTTAGAAGCGAAGTTACATTCTATCCTGGGGATTTTACCACCAATAGCACTTCTGGTTTCCCATTTCATCTCAGAATTTTTATAAAAAATGAAGCTGTCGTAATGGCTCCAAAAATTTTAAAATCAGAATTTTCGAAAATGTTCTTCATTGAAATCCGTTTTGAGGCATTCTGAAACGAATCCTAGAGAACATTTATAAACGAAATTGACAAAATCAAGCTTTCCAAATGAAAGGATGAGTTAGTTTGCCAGCACTTTTTGAACACACCAAATTGCTCAAATTTCAAAAAATTCACTTAAATGGCTGAAAACGGCTAAAAATTGTTTTTTGAGTAGGATTTTAGTCTACTCAAAACAATTGCTTAGAAGTGTTTTAGCAGTTTTTTAACAAAGTTTATCAACAGTGAACTAGAACATTAAAAAATGAAGGCACAAAATATGGAGAGAAAAAAAAGTACTCAAATTTAATCATTATTAGCTTGAAAATCGATAAAACTGTAAAAAAAGCTTAAAATTCAAAATTTATTTCGAATTGCAGAATATTATTTAGAACGAGCTGGTTGCCATAAAATTAGTAGTTAACAATTTCTTTGCACTCAAAGTGCTAATATTTTAAAACAATATAACGTAATTTAATACGATATTTAACAAAAATTCGCTCATACGATCATGGCCCAAAAATCGAGTCATGCAGCATGACCGAATGAGTGAATTTTGTAAATTATCGTATAATATCACGTTACATTGTTTTTAAATTTGAGCACTTTGAGTGCGAAGAAATTTTTAACTACCCATTTAATGGTGGGGGGGGGGGGGGGGGGGGTGGTCGTTATAAATAATATTCTGCGACTCAAACAAAATTTTAAGTTTTTAAAAATCTTTTTGGCAATTTTTGTCACTCTTTCTGCAAATATTGATGAAATTCAAGTACTTATCCATTTTTAAATGTTCTAGATCATCATTAAAACTTCGTTGATTGAAATTCTGCTAAAAATACAAATTGTAACGATTTTTAGCGGTTTTTTGCCATGTTTAGTGATTCTTTTAGCACATTTCTTCAAATAGAGGTAAGCAATCTAATGTGCACTACAATTGCCGGCCAACGAACTCATCCTTTCTTATACCTATCTCTTTCTAAGGAGAGTTAACGTATATATATATATATATATATATATATATATATACATATATATATATATATATATATATATATATATATATATATAATATATACCTTCTGTAATACCTCAAAATAATATATATATATATATATATGGAAGTGTTAAACTCTAGAATTCGTTTCAGAATGCCTCAACTCAGATTTCAATAATAAAAATGTCTTAACATTTTTATTTAAAAATTTTTTGGTTATTGCGAAAGCTTAATTTTTTAACGAAAACTCGCCGAAAATGAAGAAGGAAAATTGAAAGATCTGAATAACCATATGGTAGAAAACCCTTCATTAGATAGAATAATATATAGACCTACCGAGTGCTATTGGTGTTGAAATTCTCAAATCGGAGTCTACTTTCATAAAAATAAATCATAAACACAACACGTAAGAAATGCGCCTTCATTCATGGATCACTGCAGACTCCACACCCTGAAACTTGCTTTTTTTCCTCAACATATGGAATATACCATAAACATATGGTTTATCCTCAACATGTGAATACCTGAATATTCCTATACCTGAATAGGTATCTTTCCTTTCCGTTATTGCCCCACTACTAGAGATCGCAATAGTTGTAAAAAAAAGTTGTTAATAATAATAAGAAATAGAAGTTTAGAATAACATTTTCTTCTTCTAAATAAGTTTCTGTTTGGTGAAATTGAATGAATATAACCAAGAATTCGTTTCGAATTCACTCGATGGTACGTGTCGAGATTCTAAAAATTACTGCACTTTTATTTATTTCTGATTCCCCAAAGTACGACTATTAAAACTTATTTAATGAGGTGACACATCTAGTCGAGATGTTGTCTAAAGTTTGGATTTTAAGCTTTCCGAAACAACTGAGTTGATTTAAATGTATTTATATTGGTTTTCAAGGATTGGTACAAGTCCAAATAGCTACTCGGTGATCGGTCTGTATGTATACAAAATCCATGAAAATGTTTGCAGAGTTTCAAATGCTGATATCCAGAACTGTGTGATATGATTTGAGAAACAGGAGAACGGCGCATCTAACTTATTTTTAATAAATTTTGATAGGCGTTTCAAATAAAATTTTTCGATTAATTACTGAATTTACAAACTCGGGGGGAAAAGCGATGCGCGTATATTATTTGAGTTTGAACGCTTTGAATAAAGAATCGGTAACATTCAGTGTCAGTGTACTCTTGTTGAGACGTGATTTAATCGAATAGCGGGTTTCTATGGCGAGCAGTATAAAGAAAACCTCTTAAAACAATTGAGGGCATTTCAATAGCTTCATTGTATACAAATGCTCGCTAAAACAAGTCGTTCATACTTGGGATCCGGTAACAGGTGTCACTTCGGTCGTTCAATGGTTTCTATTCTTGAAAGAGAAAACAAAATTGGGCAGGTCCTCAACCGACTATATCCCACCTACTGCCACAGCTGCCTAAACCTAAACTACGCTGTAGGTAGTAAAGGGCGGAATTAATCCAACAATGTTTCTCTCGGGACTTAAGCAAAACGAGGCAATGTAATCTATTTTAACTCGAATGTAACGATGCACGATGTGGGGTAAGGTAAGGGTGGAGAGGGTGGACCCACAAATATTACCAACATTATTGCGAAAGGTAGAGCCTTCCCACTTGGAGGGGGAGGGGGTAATGGACCGACTGGGGCTATTTAGTGGAGCTGTAGCGCCGTTTCAAAATAGCCCGCTAGTGTTGCCACATTCATCCCAAGCCCATAAATTGTGCGGATTTCACAGGGCCCCGCACACAGAATTGTGGGCAACGAGGCGTTGTGGAACTACATGCGGTAGGTACATCGTGGTAGGAATCAGAAAATGATTCATGCAAGTAGGAACCTAATACATCAGTCTGTTCCGTAGCGAGTTAATTTGCTGATTGGTTTTCAGAGGGTGAGTGTATGAGTAGATGTAACCGAACCTAATACTCGTAACTAAGCCACCCAAAAACCAGACAGCAGGAGTGATAGCTGAACAATTTGTTTCATTATGCATTTATGAATTTATTTAAATGTCGTCCTGCTGAGGTATCATGACAGCAGTATCCTTGTCTGCAATGGTCGGATTGAAATATGCATGGAAGGGTGTTTTAAAAGGTCTAAGGACCTAAGGGCAGTAACTAAAACAAGAAACATAATTTTGTAGGTTCATAGAATCTGGTTTGTACACCGCTCTACTAAGAATACCTATTAAACCAGAAGGCTACATGCAGATGGTTGTACCACCGTTTTCAAAAAACAAAGCAATTCGATTGGATTTCCATGTTCATCCTAAGCCTATGAATTGTGCGGATTTTAGAGGATTTTACGCTAAGAATTGGGTACCGTTCACGAGTATCTATGTGGATGGTACATCGGAATGCAAACTAGAAAATGATTCACAAAAAAATGGGAACCTACCTAATTCACGTATGAAATCATCGATGATGCTGCAAAATAATTACGTAGAGTTCTAAAATGCTATTATTTGCGTTGAAAAGGAAATAGGATTTTCTGCAAATATACTATTGTATCATGCATGAAGATGTAAAAGACTCACGGCAAGTAGTTTCGTTTTCATCGCTGCCATCTTTGCAGTCGATCTCGCGGTCACACTGCCAATTGCCTGGGATGCACCGCCCGTCCGAGCACCTGAACTCTTTCGCCGTGCAAGTTCTTGTTTCTGTAACACGCAATGCAACTCGTCATTACACTTTGCCTAACTCACAGAAATTATCAATAATTTAATATGTCACTAATGATTACAAGTGTCATCGGGTCATTCTGTATATTGCTTCTATAGAAAATGATATATTCGTTTGGAATCCGGAGTTGTATTATGAGTTCAATAGCATACTGGTCTAAACATTTCGGATGCCACAATGAATTGCCACCGTTGAATAAATCGATATCACTTTGGATCGAACTCTAAATTTTGAAGACACATGGTTTACGAACTAAATCACTCGCGACGAAGTTGTAGAAACCCATTTCAAAACGGAAGTTAGTGAAAAACGTTGTCTATTTCCACGAAAAATAAAAGAGTTACACTGTTAAATCGATTTCGACGGTTAGGCCATCATCAGTAACAAACAATAACCAAGTTGTTGTTGAACCAAGTTGATGTTTGTTACTGATGATGGCCTAACCGTCGAAATCGATTTAACAGTGTAACTCTTTTATTTTTCGTGGAAATAGACAACGTTTTTCACTAACTTCCGTTTTGACATATGGTTTCTCTGGATAGAAATCAGGGAAACTAGTCATTTAATTAGATATCTATTCTTAAAATCAAGATTCAGAAGGAAAAAAACTTGATTGAAAAACTAAGTATCACTTTAAAAATGAGGAGTACGGATGATAGTATTTTTGTGCACGAAAATGTGCAGTACTTGGAAATGGAGAGGTAGTATGGCTAATTTTTATGTGGATTATTATCTAGAATAACCACTGCAAATTATTACGCAAACGGTCATTTTTTCAGTATTAGACAACCCTTTTGCGTAAATCACTGGTCAATAATATATAGAAGATCTCTCATCACTGAATTTGTGGGTGTTCGAAAAAACAAAATAACAAAATAGATACAGAAGTTGGCAATCAGATGGACAGAATGATATATACATACAAACGTAGTACCAGCACCCATACATTTACCAATTAGCAAGGACATTCATGATTGGGAGGAATACCAGATTTTTTTTCAGGCCAATTACATGGTATATCAATGATCTCTCGGAGTGCACGGAAAGTAGAATCTGAAAGTTATTCTTGGTCGACAAATAGTGCGTGGGTGTTTTGCTGCCATTGTAACGACTGCGCATCATGAAATGAAAGAAAAATGTTTATTTTGATTTCTGTTAGCTGTTTCCAAATTTTTAGTCAACATAGTGGGAAGGATTGCATTAGTCAACAACAAGTAGCAGAGATGAAGTTATTTTTTTTTAAAGGCAAATCACAAATATTTCCATTTGAATTTAGATAGATGTGTCTATTTGTAGAACATCTTGGGGTATTAGAAGTAGTTCAGCTTTAGAATACTTCGAAGGCTTCATTCATACCAAAGTTACTAAAGATTGTAATCTACTAAAATTCGTCTCGTTGTATAATAGTTTGGCCAAGTAGAATACATGGGTATATTTTATAATCCTGTATAAAATAGTAACGTATTTACTATGCGTTTTAGTGAATTTTCGTAAAAAACGAAACTATTGCAATGGCTCGGAAATTTTTAAAACTAAAATGTTCGAAAAAGTTCTTCATTGAAATCCGTTTTGTGCCATTCTGAAACGATTCCTGAAGATTGCGCTTCGTCATAAAAATAAATAAATATATAAAATATTAAACAAAATAAATGAATATATATGGCTAAAAACGGCTACGAATCATTACATTCATAATATTTAGCAGAATATTGCTCAAATAAAGTTTATCAAATTTAAAATAGAACATCAAAAAAATTTATGTACAAAATTAGGCTGAAAATTTACTTAAATTTCATTAAAATTTACTATAAAATTGATAAAAACTGCAAAAAAAGCTAAAAATCCAAAATCTCTTTTTGAATAGCAGATTACTATTTAGAATAAGTTTTTTGTCATAAAAATAATAGTTAAGAATTTCTTCGCGCTCAAAAAGCTCAAATTTCAAAACAATATATCGGTAAGATAACTAACGAAAATTCGCTCATACGATCATGTTGCATGACTGGAACCTTCTATAATATATTTTTGAAATAACACATATTACCCAAAATGGCACTTCTTACATACTAAACACACACATACTAAACTCAATGTCACACATACTAAACTTGATGTAGTCCATTGAATATTATTCATGCCCATAGTTGCCGTATTATTTAATTACTTATAATTATTTTTAGCTAGCTTCATCAATGAAACGATTAGACCTCAAAACGATTTTTCTCTCGCTATATAGCTTATTTCTAATAGTTTCCGTTATTATACTATAGATTTTTGTGGTTTCGGAATTTTTTTCAACAAAGCCCCCAGGATCGAAATACTGTCCGTCGCCCAACTTATAAGGGGGTTAAATGAAGTAATGTTGATGTTATATAGAGAGATTTTTTAAAATCGTAGGACCTTCCAGCCCTTTTAAAAGCTCGAAGCTGGCGGTCAGAGAGCCAAAGTTAAGAACAGAAATGGCCTTTAGAAAGCAGCGGGAGATCTTGGTGGTGGCGTAGAGTGGCTAGATGTGGGAAAATTTAAATCGAGAGCTAAGTTAGGAAAAGTTCCTACGGAGTTGCAATCCCTTAAAACACATATAATGCAGACTAGTCTCCTTGATCCCCCGCTTGAATCTCGATCCCTTAACTTTGATAGCCTGAGCTCGCAGTTTAGCACCCTCCAAGTATAACTACATCCGTACATCTACCCCACAGTTCTCGGAGGAAACTACATACGTCGGATTCATTGTCTTACAGCAATAAATGCTTGTAGATAATAAATAAATAGTTCTATCTGTATAAACCCAGTAGGCATTACAAAAGGGAATTAATGAATTTTCACTAATCATTGTAGAATTTGATAAATTTTCGTAAATTATCGTCTTAGATTATTACATTGTTTTGAAATTTAAGCTCTTTGAGTGCAAAGAGATAGTTCAATACCAATTTTATTGCATGAACTCGAGTTAAATTATATCCAACAATTCAAAAACGATTTTAGTGTTTTAGCTTTTTTCAGCTTTTATCGATTTTAAGAAATATTAATGAAATTTAAGTACATTTCCAGCCTTGTTCACTGTTCATTGTTGATAGATTATATAGCCAAGTTTTTTACTAAATACATGAATTTATCGAATTTAAGCCGTTCCGTTGCTAGTGATTTTTTGGGCACATTTTATGAAATTTGATTAATTTAATGTACTAAAAAAGTGCTAGCCAACAAACTCAATCTATTCATTTGGAAAGCTGGATATAATATGGAGTTGCCTGAACTTATTATTATTAGCAGAATTTCAGTCGAAACAAAATTATCAACGGTTAACTACGACATTAAACATTTTTGCACATAATGATGTTGAACAGCGTACTTAAATTTAATTAATATTTGCTAAAAAAATCTATAAAAAAACTTTTTAAAAATCTAAAAATCCTGAATCTTTTTTGAATTGCCGAATTTTATTTAGTAGTAAGAGCTTTTTGCCGTAAAATGGATTTTTAACAATTTCTTTGCACTGAAGTTGCTCAAATTTCAAAAAATATACACCTAATAAGAAGGGTAGTAGTTTAAGGAAATTCGCTCGTACTACCATGCTGCACGACTGAAAGTTTTTCTTTTGTACTGGGCTTGCCATTATTATTGAATAAATGAACGAATAAATGATTTCGTTGGTCATTGAACTCAGATATATCAGCAAACAAAACCGTTGCAACGTTACTTGCTCTCACTCACTTTATATCTTTAAAGGGCAATTGAGAAGAGCTCAGTACATTCGAGTGGCGGTGTGCAGACGAGATTTCCGAGGATGGAGGTCGTAAAAGATTGTGGCTCGTGACTTTTGGACCTGGAAGGCGCGCCCGGTTTTCTCTCCTTACCTATTGACAGGCTGGGCAGTACCCGGATTCCGATTTCCCATTCGATCGGATCCCTCACTTTTACTTATGTATTGCGATTTATGCCGTTCGCCATCACTTACTCCGGTATATGGGCTTAGACTGCATTTCCACTGATTCCTTTTCAGAACTATACTATGTAGGTACTTCTTTCGCATGTACATGACTGGTCTCATCTATCCAAATTTCCAACAAATATGTAGAAGGCTAATGAATAACAATAATAGTAATCTAGACTTTTACAGTGTCAAAGACAAAGATATCCAGTAATTGCGCGCACATCATCACACATGTAACATTTAGAAATTTAATCGGAGGCTCCACACCACTTTCCCAGCATGTGTATAACTTCCATGGTTATTTTTGATGGGTACACGACATTCGCAGTTTTCAACAATGCGTTAACAGCTATCATTTTCAAAAAAGGGCCTTTGTAAACCTTGTATGAAAATTGTTGAGCGTTCCAGTACTTATCTGTTAATGGGAGGTCACTCACCAATCTTTATAGTAAAATGTAGATTAGTTGTACAGATAGACTGAATGTTGTGTATAGTTTGGAGGTCTGGATGCTCGCAAGCTCGCATGTCAAAAAAAATTCTTTTAAGTAAAATATAGATTCAACAGAAATAAATCAATATAAATGAGTGGCAACTAAGAAGTACCGAAATTCCATCGGAAAATTCGAGTGAACTTCACAAAAGAGCCAAAAAAATTTGACGAAAAAAAAAAAAGGTTGTCTAAATTGTAAGCTCTAAATTTGAACGTTAAAACTGTACTTCTAATACCTTCCAAGTTTTGGAAGGGAAAACACCAATAGCACCATGTATATGTTGGGTAAGGGTTGTGTGCTTTTCCGATAGATCATTGTTAGAGTCTTAGCTGATTTTTGTAGGAAATGAATGGGCTAGTATTTTTCCGAAAACTTCTCCCATGGAAGGCAGTTTGAATCTAAATACGCATATTTATGTGCCCACTGATGAAATTCGTGATAGCGTTTAATGACATAGATTCATATTCTAAGATAATTCTCTAATTAAGATCGAAAGTTCAGCTTGTACTTCGATTAAAACTTCCATTCATCTGTGAATCATTTTTGTTTATGAGCGAGAGCTACGTGAACGTGAGTGAGGTTCATACGTGTTTCGATCCACAATATTGACGTACTAGTGTTCATCAAACTTAGTAGGTAACTTACTGCAACGTTCGTGTACCTAAGAAATGTTATACAAGAACGTGCAGAAAGATAGACTTAAAAATAGATATAAGGAAAAGTAATGAAAAAAGTTTCAGCTGTGCAGCATGCCATTGAGAGCGAAATTTCGTTTTTATTCACCTTTTACGGAAAAAATAGATCGTCTATGGTCGTCTGTTCTAAATTCAACAATCAAATTTATTTCGAAAAAGTTTTTCCTAACTATATTCTATAATTCAAATTATCCCGATTTTCGTCATTTTTATTATGCACATTTTTCAACACAAATTCCTCAAAATTTTAGTTACAGTATATAAACTTTCAAGTAATAATCTGCTTTAAAAAATAAATGTAACACTTCTAAACAGAAAACAAAAAAACTGATTTTTATGATACAATTTCAAAAATTATGCACTTATTTGTGTTCAAAACAACAACGAAACTCATCTGTTTGAAATGCTTGATTTTTGTTTTTTTGTTTGTTTGTTTGGGGAAAAATGGATTTTTGATTTATATTTTAAAGTTTAAAGAGAGATACGCCCAGAACGACACATATACACACAAACGCGCTGACTTTATATATTAAAAATATATATATTTTTTAGGATGCCTCTATGTACCTAATCCATAAAAGTGTTCACGATAACTTGCATCTATTCAACTGAATTTTAATACTAGGATTTTCCTCTATAAAGGTAAGAACATTATAAAAAAGCTAATTAAATACAATTTATGTATATAATTTAGTTCTCAAAATCACGAAGAGTTAATAAAATTATCTAGTCATATCAGGGAGAAGGCAGATGTAACTTTAAAATTGTTGAAAACATAATTTACGTTCCTGAGGTTAACCCTAAACTGTGAAAAACCTGTACCTTCAGAGTTCAGGTTGTGCATTAGGATGTGCACATGGATGTTTGTGATGGGGAATTTAAATTTGTTCTAGAATCCGAAATTTGGTTCAAAAAATCAACGATGTTCGACTATATTATGTAATTATTATAATAAAATGCTATTATTTTCTATTGACATTCACTGGAATTCAACTGACCTGGAGGATGAGGCAGGACGGCCGCTGCAGGGCCGAGTACCGCCAACGGGATACCAACACTAAGAAGGAATAGCATTTTTTCTTGTCATTAGAAACTGACTCGAATCCAGCGCCTTCTCCACTATATGTAGCTACCCCCTCTTCGTCCGATGTTTGCGCCCCCCAGAGATGATCACAATCCACCGGGAATTTTATTATGTGAGATTAATCACTATCAATCGTCATAGTTGTGATCCTCGAATACTACGGAATTAAAATAAACCTTCTTTTACGCTTTTATTTGTTTATTTTTTTAATTAGCAATTTATCGGTTGAAATGTCGTCTATGGAGGAATACTACGATTCGGCTGACGAGCGGGATGAATTAAATTGAACCGATATCGAAGTAATCTCTCTGTTTTTATATAATGGGTGGCGATTTGTTGTGTAATTTACGTAGTTTCCGCGTGCGAAACAAATTCGTGTTACGGGAACAGTTCACTAAAACTGTACAAACGTTATTTTCCTGTAGAAGGGATAACTTCCTGAAGCAAGTAACAGAGGCTTTAGTATTTACAACGATTTCCTACTGTTTAACAGAGCCAGGCGATTTATAAATAAAATGTGTACATTGCGAAAAGTTTGTACACAGTCGTAACTACCTTAATTCTGCATGTTTTTGGGTTGCTGGATCCTAATCAGAGATTTGCGTACAAACTATTTACCCAGAACACTGTCAAAATCGCTAATTTCTTAAAAACCATGCTTTCTGGTTTTGCTCACTATCTAAAAAATTAAAGTTGAGAACATTTCCTATGAAAAACATTAGTATTGTTCAAAATAGAACGATAGGTAATGTTAACAATAATGTTTATAATTAATAATGGAGTCTATGTCACCTCATCATCTTCAAATAACTACATATTACTATACATTAGAAGGTACCTTTATATATTTTTACTATAAATATTACAAACTACTACACTAGATCGTTGTGGTGTTCTAGAAGTAGTCAGAGGATCCTTTGTAGTGTCCACCGGGGTTAAGCAGAGAATCTCTCATTACGTGTTGCAACAGTGCTCGCGGACTCATGGGGGCAGCTTTCTACGTCACGATGCGGTTGTCAAGCAGATTGAGGAGTCTCGTCATCCAGCCGATGGGATGTGGAAATAGTGAGACTGCATCTCATGCCGAGTGCAGGTCCGCGCACTCTAGGCAGGAACTGGACAGGAACAGGACGGGACATTTATATACCTAATTTACCTTAACGACGGCAGCCGTACTGTCGTATGCGCCTCCACACACCAGCTGCGGGGCACCGTGAAAACGCCGTGTCCTGGCACCGGACGTTTTCGTCCTTTACCTGCCCCTGTCTTGCCAAATGCGCAGAGGGGCTTAGAGCGGGACGGCTGCCGCTATCAAGGTAAATTAGGTAGGTATTAGGTTAGGTAAATATCATTGCTACAAAGCCCGATGGATCTGCCATAATCCTAGTTGTACAGGTCCTTGTACAGGTCATCAGCAGCACTGTGGATAGGGATAAACGACCACGTTGAGCGCTATCTAAGCCAAAAGGAGTGGCGACAAACAATATCAAAGTCACGGCCACGACCTGTCAAGTGCAGGGAGTGGTCTCAGATCTATATACTTCCTATGGGTATGGTGCAGGAAAAGTTATGGTAATAGTAATGGTATCTCGGCAGGAGAGCTCCATGGGATCACCACCCGCGTCCTTAGGAGCTCATATCTCAACTGGTTGCCATTCTATAGGGGCACTTCCTTTCATCCCTCTTCCCCCTCTTCCTCCATCCTCAAGTTCCATGAGTCTAAAGGCCGTCGTTTTCTTCGCTATTGTTTTTATATTTTCGTTTCTTCTTAATAGCGTGTCTCTCCACATTTGAGGCGAGTTACGTTATTAAAAAAAAATGTGGTGGGGGGGGGGGGGGGGGGGTATATTTTCCCCCTTCAAAAACAGAAAAACAGAATTATACGTTGAAAGTTACATATAGTTCTTGTTTTGATGTAAAGAGAGGTCGCTAAATACAATTACATCTAATGGAAACTTTGCATACTACCATTTTCAGAGCACTCTGCTTCCATTTAGGCCTTAGACTCGGTGTCATGACAACTAAGCGCCTTAGCTACGGTGATAGAGAAACTTGAGAACCCATTATCCACCTATTTACTTAATCATTCTGGCCGGAGTGAGGAGCATTAGTAGAGTGCAACTACGATTTGACTTTGACGGAGCTACTCAGACGTTGATTCTCTCCGGAATCTTCAACGGTAAAAGCTGAAAAGTGAATTGCTTCAACGGTTGAGTGCCATTGTGTTGGGGATGGTGCAAGGAAAAATAGGAGAAAACCTAGTTAAACAGCTGTTTATAAATCTCCAATGTCAATTAAGGTTCCCAAGCTGCTATATACTGGAATGTTTTGGCGTTATCATCTTAATCCTTATGTAGTAATTGTATTGGAAGTCACGCTAGAGGGTGGGGTACACGCATAATAAATCTATGAACTAGTATTAGTTATCAACGAAAATTTGACCCATTAAAAATGGAATGCCAATTATTTCACATTTTACTACTCTTAGGTCTTGTAAGAACCCCGAAAAAATGTTAAAAGCAAATAAACTTTACCCTCACCTTACTCATTACAACGAAGCGCACCATGAATGTCATGAAGAGGTTACTGAGAGGGGCTCTATTCAGATATGGTAGGACAGAATTCAAAACAAACAGAAGTCAAAATAACATTCCATTCCCTAAAATTTGCTTAGACCTGAGATTGTAACACCTTGAAATGACTAAGGTGTATTTTGACACACCTATTGTACTAAAACAACTCAACATTTTAGAAAAAACTTTGCATGGATTCGCAGAAAAAATACATTATGCTAACATTATTTCTACGAAAGTTACGTAAGTTCATTTTGTGTGGTACTGGACGTTACAACGTACACATAATACCACCTGACATTTTCCACATATCGCGAAAACTTCAATAGATACAGCCCTCATTTTTCTGTTCTCTATCGTAGTCAAGGAAAGATCTTTACTATTGAATCTGAGATCTTCGAAGACTCGCAGCAATCTTATATCGTACATGGAGGTTATGGTTGACATCATCAAGAAGTCCGCTTCCGTATTCATCTCCAGTATATTCATTCTTCGAACAGATGGTAGATCTCAAACCTAATGTTCATTGCCTGTTCTGGGAAGATCATGTCCCCTGTGTCGCTTGATGTCTATCTGTAATGGTAGATTCATTTTATATAAGCTGAAACGAGGCGTCAAAATGTATGTTTTCGGACTTTCTGAATCCCCCCCCCCCTATTCTTGTGTCACCTGATTTTTTGCCCACTAACCCCTACCAGTTCTTCTCAGCTAATTTTGATGAAATTTAAAACGTAGGCAACATTTGATCTGGCGAAGTGCTTCTTGGAGTTTTGGGGCCACTACGACCAAGTTTTGGGGAGTTGAATGTCAGGGGGGTAAATATGAAATAGCAATCTCATTCACTTTACCTTGTCTGATGTTGATGCAATTTGATATGTAGGCTACATTTATCCTGCAGAGTACCGTCTGGAGGTTCGAATCGCTACCACCACGCTGTGGTGGTGATGTTAGGGGGGGTATAGGAGGGGTAACTATGAAATAGCAATCTCATCCAGCCTGTCCATTCTAACTTCAAGCGAATTTTTGTAAAAAATTAAGCTATTGCATTGGCTCCAAAATTTTTAAAATTTGTCCATGGAAGTCCTTTTGAGACGTTCTGAGACGGATCCTATAACAATTTTTTCATATAGGTATATATATATGTATGTTACAGTTATTACCCGTAATCAGTTATTACTAGTTTTAACTAGACAATCCTAGTCCTCACTAAGCCCCTCTGTGAGAATTAATTGTGACTAGTTGGAACTAGAATTTACTGGGACCCTCACCGCTAGAACTAGAATTCACTGGTTTTTTTCAGTAAGAACTAGTTTTGGCTGAAATTTATTAGGCAAAACTAGAATAACCTAGTGAAAAACCGTTCTAAGAAGTGATTTTAAAAGAGTTGCATCTAGTTTGGACTAGTGAATAGTAGGAACACTGTAAAAAAGAAGGTTTTTTTTATGAAGTATATATTTCTAGTACCAAATGTAGTAGTAATGTCCCAAAAAGTCAAAGTATTAATAAATTACTTATTGAAGCAAGTTGAGCCTTGTGAGCCCCACTTTTGGATCCACTCCAAACATAGCTTTATACGGACTCATTTTGATTCCGGCGTGGTAGACCCTGTTTTTCATGAATTGTACGAACTTCAAGCCGTAAGACCATTTAGTTGTTTTATTGTCCAGCATCCACGAAGCAATGATTCGCTCCACATCCTGGTTGGCGCGCTCCACAGACCCTTAAATTTGAGAAAGTCTTGGTTTGCCATGCACTATCTTCAGCTCTGGCCATAGTACCTTCAGCTCATCAATGATGCAATTCACAAATTCCCTTCCGTTATCTGAATGGAGCAAAACGGGGGCTCCAAAGATGAAAAAAAGTGTTCAATACGTACACTGCTTGCTACTTCTTCAGCTCGCTTGCTTTGTAGAGGACGTAGCTGGACGAAGTTAGTGAGGTGATCCTGGTAGTTCAGAATGAACCTGAACTGCACATCAGGCTGTGACTGCATGTCTATGAGATCGATTTGACATCTGCTGTTGAATTCTGTATGTAAAATTGGCTTTGAAACAAGTCATTTTTTCCCCAGTTTTTTTCTTTTTCTGGCAAGTTTCACACAATGATAAAATAATATTAATCATACCGGTAGTGACGTTGGCGTATTTTCGTGCTGTCTCAGCCTTCAGGCGATCCCTTCCTCCATGCCCTTCAGCGACATGTCCCGCGTCCATGACGTCAAAAATATCTTCTAACGGCAGATAATACTTAACATGGTCTCCGCGGGTCACTAACTTTTTAACCTCACCAACTTGCACTGTGTTGAATTGTTTCACTCGTCTGTACTGTAAAGTGGTTTTCTTGGTCGCTGAAATTGCTTCCTCCACAACCTTCACGAGGAAATCGAACTCTGCCTTCGCGAAAATATAAAGATGACTGTTTTTACCTTCCGCGGAACCCCTGCACTTTTCAAAAAAACGTTCTATAGAACACATTGTGATACGCTCTCTTCCACGGTACGCTCACTTCCACTGCCGAACTAAACGATTCGGCAATGCATCACCAACTAAGATTAGATGACTCAAAACAAAGCCGCAGTAGCCGATCCTATTTCTTGTCACATACCTAAATGAATACATCATTGAATTCTAGTTTCAACTGACTACATTAAACCAACGGGGGTTTCTAGTTTTAACTAGTGACTTCAAGTTTTCACGAAGGGGCTTAGTGAAAACTAGAATTGACTAGTTAAACTAGTAATAACTGGTTTCGGGTATTAACTGTAACATATATATGCATGTGTGTGTGTGTGTGTCCTTATGGACGATAACGCTCCATAGGATTGAGATAAAAATTCCGTTCTTGCGCCAACAAATCAAGCTTTCCAAGCGAAAGGATGAGTCGTTGGCAAGCATTTTTAAGCAAATTAAATTGGTCAAATTTCAAAAAATTTGCTAAAAAAATCACTATAAATGGCTAAAAACGGTTAAAAATCGTTACATTTATATTTTTAGCAGAATTTCAGCCAAAAGAAGTTTATTAAAAATGATCTAGAATATTAAAAAAATTATGCAGAAATTTATGCAGAGAGGTAGGTATACTTACATTTCATTGATATTTGCCGAAATATATAGATAAAAACTGCAAGACACCGCTAAAAATCCAAATAGTTTTCTTAACTATTGCCAAAAATGATTTAGAACGAGTTCATTGCAATAAAATTAGTAGTTAAAAATTTCATTCCACTTGTAGTTCTGAAACTTCAAAACAATTCAACATAATATAGTACGATAATTTACGAAAATTCGTTCATACAATCATGCTGCATGACTGGAACTTTTTCCTCCTAGACCACCATAAATATGTAATATCCCCTAAAAAGACGCTTATCGTACGAAAGATGCCAAGCCACAAAATGCATGATATCACCATATTCGGGCCAAGCCAAAAGTCGAATCATCAAGTCCGGTGCATTAATTTTTTCACTCTTTTTTACTGCGCAAGGGGAACTCCCAAATTTATAGTTTTTTTGTCAAGTTCAATCGTAAGTGTTTTTAGGGGTTAAAAAAGTTAATTAAAGTGTAAAACTCGGTTATAATGGAGTTAGAGAGCTCTGCTAGAGATACCATTTGATTCAACGTGAAAAAATACGAAGTAACCGACCGAAAACTTGTAGATTCATAGAGGTTCATTTTTCAAAAAACACTCGATTCAATTATTAAAAAAAAAAGTCAGTCATGCTGCATGATCTTACGAGCGAATTTTCTTAAGTTATCATACTGTATTATGTTTTGGGGGTTTTCGAGGGTTGGTCAGAATTGAGATGACTCCTTTACGCCAACGTTTCAAACAATTTATTCTTCATCATCAGGGCTGTAAGAACCCCAAAGAGATTAGCTCGGTACAATACGGTATGATATTTAGATGGTGCATGACTACTGGACCACTACATGGGCTGCTACCAATGCAAATACACTACCAAAGAACAGTTCAATAAAAAACTAAGCAACACAACTACTAAATAACCATAGGAACGTAACCTGGTTTGGACTACAATGATTGAATATGGTCCATCCCCAAGAAACAGTGAATATGGAACAACAGTGGGTGACATGCAGCGTGTACAAAAATTTTTTTGGTACTAGGAACCCCATAAAGAAGGGAAAATGGGATATTCTGTCAACAATCGGGAACCCCTGGCATCAAGAGGGAGATTTAAAGCCACACTGTTGGCCAACCTGCTCAAGATATCTCCTTATCATACTCGCCATTTTAGATTAGTAAAACAAGTATTTTTGTCACTTCACTTTGCATTTTCATATTTCTGAATTTTCATAATTTCATATTTCTGGGTAGCTTCATGCCCAACTAATGTGTGTTGTGAGATAGTGATACTATATAATGTTAAATTGTTTGAAATTTGAGCTTTTTGAATGCAAAGAAAATGTTGACCATTATTTTTGTAGCAAAAAACGTACCTATACTAAATAGCAATCTTCTATTCAAAAAGAGCTTTTGGATTTTTCGCTTTTTTAAAAGTTTTTATCGGTTGTAGGGGAGATGGGGGTATTGGCGGTCAGTGGGTAATGACAGTCAACCCATTTCTGAACACTAAAAAAATCTTACACCTATTCTAATTGGTGGAGCTATCTCTGGGTGAGAGTCGTAACTAATTTCCAAGAGGAGGGGCAGGATCTTATCACTCCGTCAATGTGGCTGCCAGTTGAAGATTCGTCTAAGCACAGATGTGAGGCTGCTCTCACTTCAAGGCAAGCTAAGTGAATTATTTCGTATATTTTCAATTCAACTCCCACTCTGATATTGTTCTGTAACTCCTTGGCTTCATTTCCTGATGTAGTTGATTAAATTTAGTTGGAAATTAAACCTACAATCCAAAAAGTTCAAGATGTAAACAGATTGGGCAATGGCGGTCAAAACAAGGGGGCAATGACGGTCTACTGGTGGGTTATTACGGTCAACAGGCGGGTTATGATGGGCATGCGTAGATTGACCGTCATTACCCTCTTACAGTACTATCAAGTGATATTTCACGAATCTATTCATTATTTATTTTTATTTGATGTTTTTTAGTGCTTGTATCAACTTCTATATTGTAATATTCCTATTCATGTTTTTCAGATGCCTAGAAATGTGAAGAGGAAAACAGCAAAAGCGGCTTGGAAAGCTGAAGATATGCAGAAGGCTGTTAAACTGATGTCTACTGGTTTAAGAATGCGGCAGGCGAGTAAGTCTGTTGGTATTCCATTCAGCTCTCTTCAACAACGACTTAAGATTACCAGGGATCCGCAGATGGGACCTCGAGCTAAGTTCACACCAGCACAAGAGAAGATTATGGTGGAACGCCTTATTTTATTGTCAAATATGTTTTATGGGATAACTCCCAGTCAGTTTCGTCGAGCTGCATATGACTGCAGAGTCCAATAATATACCTCACAAGTTTAACAGGGAAACAAAAACGGCTGGAAGGGACTGGTTTGAAGCATTTTCTGCTCGCAACCCTACGATTTCCAGAAAGCCTGAAGCAACTTCCATTAACAGAGTTACTGCGTTTAATCGCAACGAAGTTGAGCATTTCTTCGATAATCTCGTGTCACTGATGGAAAAACACAACTTTCAACCCAGTCGAATATATACAATGTAGATGAAGCTGGGGTTTCAACAGTACAAGACCCGATCAAAGTCATAGCACCACTTGGAAAGAAGAGAGTTGGGAGTGTTACGAGTTGGGAAAGGGGGAAGAACATAACTGTCATATGTTGCATCAGCGCTTCAGGTGCCTATATCCCACCTATGATGATATTCCCTCGTAAACGTATGTCACCTCAGTTACAATGTGATGGACCCACTTCAGCAATATACAGCTGTTCGCAGAATGGATGGTCAAGCGAAGAGCTATTTTTGGTATGGCTAAAACATTTTGTTGGGCATTCGGGGGCAACAGTTGACAATCCCGTTCTTCTCGTATTGGATAAATAATCACTGCAGCCACACCAGCTTGGAGGCATACGATTTTTGCCGAAGCAATGTCATTGTAATGCTCTCTTTCCCTCCACATACTTCTCATAGGCTCCAACCTCTAGATGTAACTGTGTTCGGACCTCTCAAACATGCATTTCGTGTTGAATGTGATTTGCACATGAAATCAAGAGGTTTAACCATGATCACACCCTATGATATTTCTGGCTTATTCAATGCAGCATATTCAAGGATTGCAACCATAAGGCTTGCTGTGCCAGGGTTTGAATCAACTGGAATATGGCCTCTGAGACGGTATTTGTTCACCGATGAGGATTTTTTGGCTGCAGATTTTCTGGCACGACCCAAATTCTATTGTTACTGATGCAAATTCTTCAGGATCCGTAGAAATAATCAGAAATGAATCTTCACCTCCAAATAATAGCCCTATTGATCAGTTCATGTCTCTACCATCCACCCCTGCTACACAACAAAGAGGACGAAAAAAGAAGAGATCAGAAATACTAACTTCAACACCCAGAAAGGCAGATTTATTAGAAAAAAGAAGCAAAAAGAATGAGAAAGAAGCTAAAAAACAGTCTAACATAACGAAGAAGCAGCAGAGCAATCCTACAAAGAAGAAACTAAAGTTCGATGCCACAGCATGCAGGAAGAATGGTGTAAGCAACATGGTGGTGAGAGATGAGCAACCTTCATTGCCATCGTGTTCAGGAATTTCGCTAAAGGTGAAACACAAGCCACCGGAAAGAGGGAGGAAAAGAAAAAACACGAAGAAGGGTTCAATTTCTGATGAAACTGATTCAGACGAATCTCAAATTTCTCTGCAGGATTTGTGTGGCGATGATGAGAATGACAGTATCGACAACAGCGAAGACAACGAAACACAAAAATGCTTCATTTGTCTCGATAGTGAAGAAACGGACAGTGTATTGATGTGGGAGTGCAAGGGGTGTCATCATATGGCACACTATATATGCTCAATGGGGTGTCCTGACGATGAACTATGTGAACTATGTGCATCATGTTAAACTGGAATATTGTGACTTATTTTTATCTCAGTCCACGTTCCTTTGAAATTTTAATTCAATTTCTTTTGAAATTTAAACTTGAATATTGTGACTTATTTTCATTCTTTTGAAATTTCATTTTATTTCGAATCGTTTCCCTAGTTTTAGCTCTTCCTACTAAAATGTGATTTATTTTACCTCAAGACAGTAATTGCTTAGTCATTCTTACCTCATTATCTTCGGCGAATCTATTAAGGTTCACCTATGATTTTGCACGTTTGTTACAAATGAATGCCTTGCAATAAAAATTAGTCGTTGAGTCGTTGATTTACTGGCCTTGTTCACATCCATGAACTAAAAATATGGATAGTTGTAAGGATCTCTGGTTAGCAAATCACTGACCACTATTACCCGCGGGTAATTACGGTCAAACCCTCTTTTCCAAAATTTCGTTCCAAGTTGTACCCATTTGATTCAATGTTAAAAATGAACCTAGATCCTAAATCTTGTTTAGTCAGCCAACCAAATAGTTAAATTTGGTTGCAAACCTATGATTCTAAAGCATTTTAGAGCTTCATGATATTAGGTGACCGTCAATACCCCATCTCCCCTACATCATAATCTCATGTAGTGCATTAACTGGAATAGTATGCCTAATGCTTGTAGATATATCCCAACCTTTGCGCACACCCCTCAAAAAATTCCTAATTGAACCATGAAATCCTTATCACATTAACCCCCAAATCCTTCAAGTGTTACAGCAAGTTCCCCAAATACTTTGAATCGGCAGTAAAAATCCAGATAATTCATAACAGCACAAAATATATTCTCTATTATGTACCTATTGGTCGAAAGCACGCAAGGCTGCCTTTTGGTTATGTAGCGTAGGAAAAAATCCAAATGTAACCATAAGGATTCAGAGCATTGAGGAAACTTACTGATACACTTGAAGGATTTTCGGGGTAAATTTATTATGGATTTCATAGTTACATTTGCATTTTTTCCTACGCTACATGAGACGATGAAGCAGCATTGCACACCCGCCTCCAAAACTTATCAAATGGACTACCTAGATTTTTGCTGCTCATACACAGCATTCTGGTGACTTGCTTACACGCTTATTAAACATTTAAGATTATTGTCTCCAGAATTTCCTGGTTTAGTTCCACAATTTTCTCAGCATCAAGCCACTACGTAATAGGGTATCTCTCCTTTAATCCAAAGGTTTATGTAGATTTTTGCTGCTGATTCATAGCATTCTCGTGACTTTCTCACCCACTTCGTAAACTTTCAGGATTAGGTGTGATCAAAAGGGGAAAACATTAGGCACGGAATTTTAGATAACGCGCCACAAAAGAGGAAAAGGCAGCCTTGCATGCCTTCTACCAAATTAATTTACCGAGTTAATTTATTCAGGGTTTTATCGTTACATTTCCATTTTTTCTATGCTAACGGAGACGATGAAGCAGAATTGCACAAGCACCTTCTAAGCTTATCCAACGGATTAGCCAGATTTTCGCTGCTGAAACAGAACATTCTGGTAACTTCATTACACACTTACCATACTGTTACGATTATCATCTTCAGGATTTCCAGGTTGTTTCATCTGATTTTTTTCTTTCTTTTGTAAATAGGTGTGTCCAGGAGAGAATAATGTTAGGCAGGACATTTTAGATAAAGTCCCACAAAAGACGAAAAAGCAGCCTTGCGTGCTTTCTACTGAGACATAATAGAGAATATCTTTGGCGCTGTTAAGGATTATCTAGATTCTTACTGCCGATTCAAGGCATTGAGGGAACTTGCAGTAACACTTTGTGAGGTTAAACGCTGCTTGCTCCAAATGTCTTGACACTATACTCGATCATATCCCTACCAAAACATGTAGGTACCTCAGACAAATAAAATAAAACAATTGTAACCATAAAATCCTGAATAAATTGACCCCACAAATCCTTCAAGTGTATCAGCAAGTTTTTCCAATGCTCTGAATCAGGTGTAAAAATCTAGATAATCCATAACAGCACAAGATATTTTATCTGGTATGTCTTCAAGGCACCTAATGTTTCCTTTTGGTCACTCAGGGGCTTTATCTTAAATTGCTGCCTGTTATGCATACCTTTTTATAAAAGAAAGAGAAAAGCAGATGTAACAACTAGGAAATCCTGAAGCCCACAATCATGA
The DNA here is from genome assembly GCA_030762985.1 of Adelphocoris suturalis. Taxonomy (NCBI): domain Eukaryota; kingdom Metazoa; phylum Arthropoda; class Insecta; order Hemiptera; family Miridae; genus Adelphocoris; species Adelphocoris suturalis. The sequence continues at coordinate 68,936,890 of CM061045.1, read as the reverse complement.
AAGTTTACTAAGTTTGTAAACGATTTTCCTGAATGCTCTGTAACAGCAGCAAAAATTCAGATAATTCATTTGAGTGATTATTTGAGATCTATTCTAAAGCTTGGAGGGTGGGCATGCAATGTTTCATCATAATCCCATGTAGTGCATTTACTGAAATAGTATGCCTAATGCTTGTAGATATATCCTAACCTTTGCGCACACCCCTCAAAAAATTCCAAATTGAACCATGAAATCCTTATCACATTAACCCCCAAATCCTTCAAGTGTTACAGCAAGTTCCCCAAATACTTTGAATCGGCAGTAAAAATCCAGATAATTCATAACAGCACAAAATATATTCTCTATTATGTACCTATTGGTCGAAAGCACGCAAGGCTGCCTTTTGGTTATGTAGCGTAGGAAAAAATCCAAATGTAACCATAAGGATTCAGAGCATTGAGGAAACTTACTGATACACTTGAAGGATTTTCGGGGTAAATTTATTATGGATTTCATAGTTACATTTGCATTTTTTCCTACGCTACATGAGACGATGAAGCAGCATTGCACACCCGCCTCCAAAACTTATCAAATGGACTACCTAGATTTTTGCTGCTCATACACAGCATTCTGGTGACTTGCTTACACGCTTATTAAACATTTAAGATTATTGTCTCCAGAATTTCCTGGTTTAGTTCCACAATTTTCTCAGCATCAAGCCACTACGTAATAGGGTATCTCTCCTTTAATCCAAAGGTTTATGTAGATTTTTGCTGCTGATTCAGAGCATTCTCGTGACTTGCTCACCCACTTTGTAAACTTTCAGGATTATTATCTTCAGGATTTCAAGTTTGTTTCATTTGATATTTTCACTTCTTTTATGAAGAGGTGTGATCAAAAGGGAAAAACATTAGGCACGGAATTTTAGATAATGCGCCACATAAGAGGAAAAAGCAGCCTTGCGTGCCTTCTACCAAGTTAATTTACCGTGTTGATATATTCAGGGTTTTATCGTTACATTTCCATTTTTTCTATGCCAACGGAGACGATGAAGCAGAATTGCACAAGCACCTTCTAAGCTTATCCAACGGATTAGCCAGATTTTCGCTGCTGAAACAGAACATTCTGGTAACTTCATTACACACTTACCATACTGTTACGATTATCATCTTCAGGATTTCCAGGTTGTTTCATCTGATTTTTTTTCTTTGTTTTGTGAATAGGTGTGTCCAGGATGGAATAATGTTAGGCAGGACATTTTAAATAAAGTCCCACAAAAGACGAAAAAGCAGCCTTGCGTGCTTTCTACCGAGACATAATAGAGAATATCTTTGGCGCTGTTAAGGATTATCTAGATTCTTACTGCCGATTCAAGGCATTGAGGGAACTTGCAGTAACACTTTGTGAGGTTAAACGCTGCTTGCTCTAAATGTCTTGACACTATACTCGATCATATCCCTACCAAAACATGTAGGTACCTCAGATAAATAAAATAAAATACCCTAAAACTTGCCCTGAGCAAAATCAGGGACTAGACAAATAAAACGTCCTAATCAAGAAGGTTTTCAACTATAGTTTGGAGTTTTCAGTCTTGGTTTCAACTTTGTGGACGCTTTTTCGGATTTTGTATCCAGTTGCTTTTCCCAATGGTGGTGGTAGGGCGTTGCCAACCTGACGATGTTTGTATCTGTCTGTGAATCCTTGTGACCGGGCGCATTCCCTTACGCTAACGACTCGATTTTGTGAAGGATGTAGCACTCGACCCTGTTTCCCCCTAGGTTCAGGATTAGTCACAGTAGTGCCTAAGAACTCTCCCTATTGCAGTCTGCCATAGAGCCCCGCCCAATGGTAATGTCTGTTGCCGGTATGAGGGAGGCACCAGGGTATCAAAGTGTTGAATTGACGGTCCATAGGATAACGTTTTCCCACAGATGCACATGAACAGACGCCTCGCAGGGCACCTGTGCCAGATCTACCATTTTTCTTGTCATCGTGTGTATAAATAAGTTTTTTGGAGTAGGTTACATCAGGAAACCGCACAGAAATGTTGGGAATATCTTGCCAATCAGCATTTTTAGTCTTCAGGACATGTGCCATTCTAGCAGCAACCAGAGCATTCATGTCCTTGCAGATGTGATCACGTAGCTTAGCACCTTCGGTTTTGTCACACACCAGCTTTTGAAAATGGGTAATAGCTTCGGTTTCGTAGGCCATTTCTTCTTTGTTGCCACCATTATCGATATCAGGTAAATCAGAAATGGCATCATAGACCGTTATTGTGCGCAAAGGAGCAGATTCCGTAAATAGACATCCTGACAGAATTTTCTTATCATCGACAACGATGCTCAATCCTCCAGCCTTTGGACTGAAAACGTGTAGTGGCTCAGGATAATCTGGAAGGACCTCACCAGGTGCTGCAGCCATAATTATCGCTCTTCTTCTAGTCTGAGGAACACCATAATGACCTGCTTGAAGAATACCAACAGCGACTTGGTAGCCCATTTTAAGAAGACATCGAAGCGTCAGTTTCAACACCATACTGCGGTTGAAGGAGACAAAATTCCTAACATTCTCCAGAATGAAAAATTTGGGGCGGTAATAGTCACAGATCAAAAGATATGACACGATCAACGAATTCTTGAACTTTGAGTATTCTTGTGAATTGGAGCGGTTCACGCCACTGAATCCTTGGCAGGGAGGACCTCCAACCAGAAGCTCTACATCTCCTTTTTGTGGATATTTCTGGCCGAGCTTGTTGGATGTTTCTCCAGCATAGCAGCTTTGAGGAAACAATTGCAGTCGTCATTGAAGACAGTGCAGTTGGTGTTGTAAAGTTTGAAAGCTGATGCAGCCGTATCCACCTCTTCTATGGCCCATTTCGATTCAGCGACACCACTTTGATGTAGACCTTCGGATAAACCTCCACATCCTGCAAAAACATCGAGGCATCTCAAGGGTCGTGTGATATTTGGGTAGGATGGAACCGCTATTTTAGATTTGTTCCCTGCATTTTTGCCTTTACCACCACCCTTTCCTGCACTGCCCATATTAGCGAGAATTCTTACGGGCTCTGTAGAAAAAATGGAAATGTAACTATAAAACCCTGAATAAATTAACTCGGTAAATTAACTTAGTAGAAGGTACGCAAGGCTGCCTTTTCATCTTCTGGGGCGCATTATGTAAAATTCCTTGCCTAGTGTTTTTCCCTTTTGATCACACCTCTTCATAAAAGAAGTGAATATATCAGATGAAACAAACTTGAAATCCTGAAGATAATAATCCTGAAAGTTTACGAAGTGGGTGAGCAAGTTACGAGAATGCTCTGAATCAGCAGCAAAAATCTACATAAACCTTTGGATTAAAGGAGAGATACAATATTATGTAGTGGCATTAATGTTGAGGAAATTGGGGAACTGAAAAAGGAAATTCTTTAGACAATAATCTTAAATGTTCACTAAGTGTGTGAGCAAGTCACCAGAATGCTGTGTATGAGCAGCAAAAATCTAGATAATCCATTTGATAAGCTTGGAGATGGGTGTGGAATGCTGCTTTATCGGCTCATGTAGAGTAGAAAAAAATTTCAATTGTAACCATAAAATCCTGAATAATCACCATAAAAATCTAGATAATCCATAACAGCACAAGATATATTATCTGTTATGTCTTCAAGGCACCTAATGTTTCCTTTTCGTCACTCAGGGGCTTTATCTAAAATTGCTGCCTGTTATTCATACCTTTTTATAAAAGAAAGAGAAAAGCAGATGTAACAACTAGGAAATCCTGAAGCCCACAATCATGAACGTTTACTAAGTTTGTAAACGATTTTCCTGAATGCTCTGTAACAGCAGCGAAAATTCAGATAATTCATTTGAGTGATTATTTGAGATCTATTCTAAAGCTTGGAGGATGGGCATGCAATGTTTCATCATAATCCCATGTAGTGCATTTACTGAAATAGTATGCCTAATGCTTGTAGATATATCCTAACCTATGCGCACACCCCTCAAAAAATTCCAAATTGAACCATGAAATCTTTATCACATTAACCCCCAAATCCTTCAAGTGTTACAGCAAGTTCCCCAAATACTTTGAATCGGTAGTAAAAATCCAGATAATTCATAACAGCACAAAATATATTCTCTATTATGTACCTATTGGTCGAAAGCACGCAAGGCTGCCTTTTGGTTATGTAGCATAGGAAAAAATTCAAAATTAACCACAAGGATTCAGAGCATTGAGGAAACTTACTGATACACTTAGGGACGTTCCGATACTATCGATATGAGTAGGTATCGATACTTTTGTTTCGATACTACTGGTATCGTATCAGTATCGAATCATCCGATATTAGAGTGGTATGGAAAGAAAATCCGCAGTATCGAATGAGTACTTCCTTTCTAGATTAACATAATTTTAATTTTTTGTAAGGTTTATTTTTCAACAATATTGAGATTACGAGTGCTCAGTTTTGTCAATACCGAAGTAGTAGCTTGCTTTAGAAGATGCAACACGTAGGTTGGTGGTGGTGGTTGTGTTTTCAATTCAAGTCAGGTCGATATCGAAACTGAGAAGAAGAAGAAGAGATTGTTCGGTTTTCTGTTATCACCAAATTCGGTCCTTCGGACTTCGGTCATGTAGTTATCACTGTTCGGTCACATTGTGTTACTCATGTCATGTGTTGTGTGTATTCTGTTTCTGTGCAGTTCAGTGTTTTCTCTGGTTTGTATGCAGTGACTATTAAGCGTGATTATTAAATTTCAAATATATGGGTGATTCTCACAGAAAGGGGCAGAAGTGATGTCCGGACTAGTTGCGGCGACCCAATAAGGATTTGGGAGCTGGCGAAGGTCTTAAATTGTAGTATAGGTTTTTATCTAGAACCCTTTTTTCCATTTTTAGGTTATGTTTATTCCTTTAAATAGAAAATTAACTAAATATAGTCAAATCGTCATCGACCTGTCCTGTCCCAATGCGACCTTCCCAACTTCAAGCTTTCATTGAAGGTCTTTCCACTTTTGAGTTTGGATTTTATTCAATTTTTCTACATCAGCATGATTTCTGAGATGCGTTTCTGATCGATAAAATTAATGTAGAACCGCTAGAAAAGTGTATTTGGATGGAAATATGTGTGTCCGGAGCATCGCCGTCATCGACCTGTCCAATATTGTTTTTCGAATTTTCGTGGTCACAATTGTATTTTAGCGGGTTTTTTTTGCCGCTTTTTTTTCGCGCGCTCTTCAGTAACCAGAAAAACCGCCATTCGTTTTAATTCAGTCAACTGGTGGTCGTCAGCGGGAGCAGACGTGTGCTGGATCGTGGGTTTGTCAATCACAATCGTCAGAAACCTGTCCACTTTTTCTAAGTGAGTACTTGAACTCAATTTTTTCTTATGGTATTTTTATTGTGCACCGAACGGTGTAGTTTCATGTTATATGCCGAATTTGGGAAAAAGCTTGCCACAAGGTGAAACATTTGAGAAAAACTGAAGAATCATCATCGACCTGTCCATCATCAACCTGTCCTCTCCTGAAAATTCGAGGACAGGACGATGACGAAGAGGACAGGACGATGAGGAAAAAGGCAAATCTATTATGTTTGACCTCAAAGAAGCCACCTGGAATTACCATGAGGCAGGGCACGGAAAGGGTGCACCAGATGGGATTGGAGCCACGGTAAAACGTACTGCAGATCGAACTGTCGCTCATGGCAACGATGTAGTGAACATTGAACCTTTCCACACAGTTCTTCGTAACAGTATCCGCAACATAAAAATTCACATCATTGACAGTTCAGTCATTGAAACCATGGCTTTATTGATCCCTCAATCTCTAAAACCCTTCAAGGGCACAATGGAGGTTCACCAGACTGTGTGGCAGAGAGGAAAATCGGAAATATGCATGAACATGCTTAGTTGTTTTACTTGTTCGTACTGGTGCAAGTTTCATATGATTGGAACTCATCAGCAATCAGCAACACTCAGCATTATTCTGAAACAGCCTGCCAAAGTGGTGAATAAAAGGAAACCGAAGACGAGAAACCTTGTAAGCTTGACCTCGATGTTGGATGGTAACAACCACTCTAACGAGCATCCAGCACTGCCAAGCGATTTGTGTGAAACTGCTGATGCTGTAGTTTCAAATAGCATTGAGTTCCCCAGCCAGATGCTAGAACAGCTTGAAAAGGAGATGCAGGAAATTAATGGAAATCATATCGACCTTAAGGCTGAAGTCAAAATTGGAAGTGGAATTCTCAACGCTTCAGACGAAGAATCCGAGAACGTTCAGAAAACTAAAAATGTAACCGAAGGGCTGTGTTTCAAATGTGGGGGGGCATTGAGTTCAAAGAAAATAGGGGTAGTCTGCGACATATGTCGACGTATTACTTACCATGAAAAATGTGCTAGATCCTTTAATAATGATTTTATGGAAGAAATCGATATCTTTTGCTGTGAACAATGTGATGTGATTGCGGGCCAGATATCATAATGGATGACAGTGTACCTACATATGAAGAAATTCTTTCAAGGCTGCTTAGAACTAGTCAAGCATTGCTGATAAATATGTTACTATTTTTTATTGAGACAGTTTAACTGTAGAGTTATAATTTAATATTGAACGTGTGATATAAATATATAGTAATGACAGGGAAGAGCACGACTGAAAATAATTAATAGATCTCATTCTATTCCCTATCAAGTCATGTTAATATTTCAATGAGAACGTATATTTTCAAGTATCACTGTTAATGGTTTATTCGTTTGATTCAAATGTGATATTCTAAGTATTATGTTTATATAATTAACGTTTTCTTTTTTTAAATACATATAAAAACTTTTCAAAATTAGAATTGGAATTCAGTAATATTCAACCATGATTTTCGGATACTGTACCACGTTTGAAAATAATTCTCTAAGGAAGGAAGGTTCGTGTGAGAAACCGCATTGCAGACTGTTTGTTCACCGAAAACTTTGAATTAACATTCTGATTCTATTAAAATATGAAGTGTTTTACAAAAACAAGCTTTTTTTTTTTGCAAACCAACGACAAATTGAAGGAAATCCAGGACAGGGCGATGATGCCAGGACAGGGTGGTGATGCGAATGGTGAGAATCAACGGGTCGCATCATCGCCCTGTCCTAGTGTCATCGACCTGTCCACCTAAATTTTTAAATATTTTTTTCTGAATTAATAAAAGCGCTACTGTTTGGATTTGCATCGAATTTCGATACATACGATATAGGGAGCATCTGTGATTTTTTTCAGCTCGATTCGAACACTTTTCCTTTTTTCAAAAGTCAAACTCAAAACTGACCTTTTCTGTGAGAATCACCCATATCTACAATGGCTCCACCCCTTAGCAAGCTGTGGAAGGATTTCAAGAAAAAGGACTCAACAACGGCTGTATGCAAATTATGTTTGCGAGAGGTCAAATACTCCGGAAATACGACCAACCTCTATAAGCATTTAAAAACCAACCACAAAAATGCAAGTCTTAATGTAGGATCAACTTCCGAAAGTGACAAACAAAAGTTTAAAAAGAGCCCAGCTTCCACCTGTGCCGCCTCCACTCAGCCACCATCAAGCTTCCAGACACAGGTAAATCCGAAAAATGTAGTAGGGTCAACCAAGCTGCAGTTGACTGACGAAGAGGAAGAAATGAAAATAATGGAAGAAGTAGCTTCTCCTATAACTGACGCTTTTAACAAGGCTAGTGCGTATGCAGTAGGGGGCATACGTCACGCAAAGCTGGTCAATTCTCTTCTATACTTTATCTGTAAAGATAACAGGCCTTTTGCCGTGATTGAGGGAAAAGGATTCAAATACCTTATGCACGAAGTGGCCCCTAACTTCAAAATTCCTTCAGTGAAATTCCTAAAAAAACAACTAATGCTGAAATATGAGGCAGTGTCATGTCTAATGAAAACAAGGTTAGAACAGTCGGCGCATATCTGCCTTTCCTCAGATGTCTGGACCGAAACTATGTCCGAAAAGTCTTATCTGGGAGTGACAGCCCATTTTTTAGATGGAACAAATATAATTTCTGTTGAGCTGACATGTAAAGAATTGTGCTCTAACCACACGGCTGATTATCTGAGCAAAGAGCTCGAAAAAGTCTTGGCTGATTGGGGGATTCAGAAAGAAAAGGTGACAAGTATTGTAACTGATAACGGTCCAAATATAGTTGCAGCAGCTCAAAGCGTTTTTCCTAATAAGCAAATGCCTTGCTTTGCTCATACACTAAATTTAGTTACTACTGCAGCTGTTTCCCTACCTGAGATTGTTGGGACTATCAAAAAAGTAAGAGAAATTGTCAAGTTTATCAAAAATAGTGTTAACAATTCTGATAAACTACGAAAAATACAGGTTGACAGTAATATTTCTGAAGGAAACGTATTAAAAATGATACTTGATGTTAAAACCAGGTGGAATTCGACGTTCTATATGGTTGAGAGGTTTTTGAAACTATTGACAATTGTTAGCCAAATTTTGATAAACGAGAAGAGCAGCCCTGAAATGCCTACAGCCGCGGAGATTGCTGACTTACGTCATCTTGTCATACTTCTGAAACCATTTGAGTACGCCACGACCGAAATATCGGGTCAGCAGTACGTCACAATTTCCAAAATCATCCCGATGGTGAATTGCCTTTTGATGCACCTGAACGATTTTGATGGTAACGTCAGCCCTGCCATCATTGCCGTAAAAAAAACCTTAGACGCAGAGATGAAGAAAAGATTTGGACAAATTGAACACCACTCACGTTTGGCCATCAGCACTCTGTTGGATCCCCGTTTCAAAAATATTCATTTTCATGATCCTGCAGCTTGTGGAAACGCCATATCTAAACTGAGAGTAGCATGTAAAAATGTGGATTCCTCATCATCTTCAGAATCCGACGAAGATCGAGCTGCTACCGCTGTTTTTGATTTTTGGCATACACACAAACAGCTCGCTCATGGGAGGCGTAAAAAAGTCACAGGGTCAGATACATCGGAAATAACTTTGTATCTCTCAAACCCAGTCAGTCCTTTAAAATCAAACCCGCTCGATGTCTGGGAGGAAATGAAGAGCGTTTTCCCATCTTTGTTCAAAGAGGCACGGAAACACCTGGTGACCATTGGGACGTCAGTGCCCTGTGAAAGACTTTTTTCTAAAGCTGGAACCACCATCAACCAGCTAAGAAATCGCCTCTCTTCCAAATATCTAGACAAACTAATCTTCCTGGGCAGCGTTGGTGACAGAGAGTGGTTTGGATAAAATAATGCATAAAAAAATATTATATTACCTTCGCATTTTACATTTTGTATTACAATAAAGTTTTTGTATAATTACAAACGTCCGGTTTTGTCTAGATTTTTGACATTTCATGTCTTTGCTATGGCACACAACCAAATTTTCGTTATGTTACGTTACGTTACGTTACTCAATGATTTCTGATGATTTCCGCCTACAACCGAGTCGTTGCTAGGGAAATGGTACTTCGTCATTTTTCATCCCACAAAATTCGTTGACCATTCGTTCGAAAGCTCTCGATTTATCCAACCATACTATATTAACTACTGCGAAGTGCGTGGCCAACAAGCTGAGTTATGAGCATGATTATATGAATAATTGTTTACACACAGGTGATCATTTTCAATTATTGATACTGTGAACATGATTGCAACTGCTTGTTAATATCTGATGATTTCATTGAGCTGGTGTTTCGATGATTTGATTCATAGCAGGTGATCCGAATATTGCGAGAACGGTTTGATTTGTGAAGTGGTGATTAAATCATTTTAATAGATAATTTCTATACTTTACACTCTAGGAAGCTGTAATTTCGTAGCCTCTTTAGGACATTTACTTGACGATGCCCAGGGTCCGGATTTGCTGAGTGGCTCTTAGAGCTTGCATACGAGTCTGCAACACATACGAGTCTGCAACTAAAGATATGAAATGTCCCAATGTGTTGCAGACTCGTATGCAAGCGTTTTCTTTTAGGTTACTTTTTTTTTAAAGCTTGTATCAAGACCATGTAGGTACTCATTTGATACTACTCATATCGATACTTTTCATTCGATACTTTATCGATATCTATACCATTGATTCGATACTGATTCGATACCAAATATCGTATCGAAAGTGGTATCGGAACGTCCCTAGATACACTTGAAGGATTTTCGGGGTAAATTTATTCAGGATTTCACGGTTACATTTGCATTTTTTCCTACGCTAGATGAGACGATGAAGCAGCATTGCACACCCACCTCCTAAACTTATCAAATGGACTATCTAGATATTTGCTGCTCATACACAGCATTCTGGTGACTTGCTTACACGCTTATTAAACATTTAAGATTATTGTCTCCAGAATTTCCTGGTTTAGTTCCACAATTTTCTCAGCATCAAGCCACTACGTAATAGGGTATCTCTCCTTTAATCCAAAGGGTTATGTAGATTTTTGCTGCTTATTCAAGCATTCTCGTAACTTGCTCACCCACTTCGTGAACTTTCAGGATTATTTACTTCTGGATTTCCAGGTTGTTTCATCTGATTTATTTCCTTCTTTTATGAAGAGGTGTGATCAGCAGGGAAAAATATTAGGCACGGAATTTTAGATAATGCGCCACAGAAGACGAAAAGGCAGCCTTGCGTGCCTTCTACCAAGTTAATTTACCGTGTTGATTTATTCAGGGTTTTATCGTTACATTTCCATTTTTTCGATGCCAACGGAGACGATGAAGCAGAATTGCACAAGCACCTTCTAAGCTTATCCAACGGATTAGCCAGATTTTCGCTGCTGAAACAGAACATTCTGGTAACTTCATTACACACTTACCATACTGTTACGATTATCATCTTCAGGATTTCCAGGTTGTTTCATCCGATTTTTTTTCTTTCTTTGTAAATAGGTGTGTCCAGGATGGAATAATGTTAGGCAGGACATTTTAGATAAAGTCCCACAAAAGACGAAAAAGCAGCCTTGCGTGCTTTCTACCGAGACATAATAGAGAATATCTTTGGCGCTGTTAAGGATTATCTAGATTCTTACTGCCGACTCAAGGCATTGAGGGAACTTGCAGTAACACTTTGTGAGGTTAAACGCTGCTTGCTCTAAATGTCATGACACTATACTCGATCATATCCCTACCAAAACATGAAGGTACCTCAGATAAATAAAATAAAATACCCTAAAACTTGCCCTGAGCAAAATCAGGGACTAGACATATATAACGTCCTAATCAAGAAGGTTTTCAACTATTGTTTGGAGTTTTCAGTCTTGGTTTCAACTTTGAGGACGCTTTTTCGGATGTTGTATCCAATTGCTTTTCCCAATGGTGGTGGTAGGGCGTTGCCAACCTGACGATGTTTGAATCTGTCTGTGAATCCTTATGACCGGGCGCATTCCCTTACGCTAACGACTCGATTTTGTGAAGGATGTAGCACTCGACCCTGTTTCCCCCTAGGTTCAGGATTAGTCACAGTAGTGCCTAAGAACTTTCCCCATTGCAGTCTGCCATAGAGCCTCGCCTAATGGTTATGTCTGTTGCCGGTATGAGGGAGGCACCAGGGTATCAAAGTGTTGAATTGACGGTCCATAGGATCACGTTTTTCCCCAGAAGCACATGAACAGACGCCTTGCAGGGCACCTGTGCCAGATCTACCATTTTTCTTGTCATCGTGCGTATGAATAAGTTTTTTGGAGTAAGTTCCATCAGGAAACCGCACAGAAATGTTGGGAATATCTCGCCAATCAGCATTTTTAGTCTTCAGGACATGTGCCATTCTAGCAGCAACCAGAGCATTCATGTCCTTGCAGATGTGATCACGTAGCTTAGCACCTTCGGTTTTGTCACGCACCAGCTTTTGAAAATGGGTAATAGCTTCGGTTTCGTAGGCCATTTCTTCTTTGTTGCCACCATTATCGATATCAGGTAAATCAGAAATGGCATCATAGACCGTTATTGTGCGCAAAGGAGCAAATTCCGTAAATAGACATCCTGAGAGAATTTTCTTATCATCGACAACGATGCTCAATCCTCCAGCCTTTGGACTGAAAAAGTGTCGTGGCTCAGGATAATCTGGAAGGACCTCACCAGGTGCTGCAGCCATAATTATCGCTCTTCTTCTAGTCTGAGGAACACCATAATGACCTGCTTGAAGAATACCAACAGCGACTTTGTAGCCCATTTTAAGAAGACATCGAAGCGTCAGTTTCAACACCATACTGCGCTTGAAGGAGACAAAATTCCTAACGTTCTCCAGAATGAAAAATTTGGGGCGGTAATAGTCACAGATCAAAAGATATGATAGATCAACGAATTCTTGAACTTTGAGTATTCTCGTGAATTGAAGCGGTTCATGCCTCTGAATCCTTGGCAGGGAGGACCCCCAACCAGAAGCTCTACATCTCCTTTTTGTGGATATTTCTGGCCGAGCTTGTTCGATGTTTCTCCAGACATAACAGCTTTGAGGAAACAATTGCAGTCGTCATTGAAGACAGTGCAGTTGGTGTTGTTAAGTTTGAAAGCTGATGCAGCCGTATCCACCTCTTCTATGGCCCATTTCGATTCAGCGACACCACTTTGATGTAGACCTTCGGATAAACCTCCACATCCTGCAAAAACATCGAGGCATCTCAAGGGTCGTGTGATATTTGGGTAGGATGGAACCGCTATTTTAGATTTTTTCCCTGCATTTTTGCCTTTACCACCACCCTTTCCTGCACTGCCCAAATTGGCGAGAATTCTTATAGGCTCCGTAGTTGACCCTTTGTGGAGTCATACGCTTCTTCTGACTGGGCCAACAAGGGTGGCAAAGAAGTTGACCATCCAGAGGTAGTCGATGGAAACGTATCCTTCCACAGCAAGAAATATGACGAACTGCATGGTCGCTTCAAAGATGTAACTCCTGAGCCTGAGTGTCCGGAGCCTCACCTAGCTTTCAATTACTGCTGCAGCTGCCTGTACTCGTATCAGAAAATGTTCTTTGAGATGCCAAATGTATCTGAGCTGCTTGACGAAACCACTGAAATCAGAAAAATGCTGTATGATTGACTAACATGGATTGGCCAGACATATAAAAAGGGACATTTTGTTTACCTTGTGCCAGGCACATTCGAATTCCCTAAAGGGAAAAAGTCCAGAACAATTCCCATGAAAGATGACGATTCAATGCAAAGTAAAATGATGGATGAGACACTCTACCCAGAGTATTACCGTAAAAACATGGTCAGGGGAAGAGCTAGCAACTATACGACGCCCGAGCCCTTCTGCATTGGACTTATCAACTCCATTGCTGCAAATGGAGAAGGCCTTTTAGCTCCAGAAAATGTTACGCTTGAAGTGTATAAATTTTACCGTCCAGAGAATACGTATGGAATAATATCAGATTTGAATCAACAAGTTGTTACAAGTTATATGCGTCCAAAGAAGTCATGCACTTTTCGTTTACCCAAGTGAAGGGATATTGCTACATCGCCTACTCTGACAATATCGTTGATGGTGACCCTACTCTGTGGTCCACAGCTGGGCCTGACCGATTTTATTTTACCGAAGCGTATGACTCCACAGACGGGTCAACTACGGAGCCTATAAGAATTCTCGCCAATTTGGGCAGTGCAGGAAAGGGTGGTGGTAAAGGCAAAAATGCAGGGAAAAAATCTAAAATAGCGGTTCCATCCTACCCAAATATCACACGACCCTTGAGATGCCTCGATGTTTTTGCAGGATGTGGAGTTTTATCCGAAGGTCTACATCAAAGTGGTGTCGCTGAATCGAAATGGGCGATAGAAGAGGTGGATACGGCTGCATCAGCTTTCAAACTTAACAACACCAACTGCACTGTCTTCAATGACGACTGCAATTGTTTCCTCAAAGCTGTTATGTCTGGAGAAACATCGAACAAGCTTGGCCAGAAATATCCACAAAAAGGAGATGTAGAGCTTCTGGTTGGAGGTCCTCCCTGCCAAGGATTCAGTGGCATGAACCGCTTCAATTCACAAGAATACTCAAAGTTCAAGAATTCGTTGATCGTGTCATATCTTTTGATCTGTGACTATTACCGCCCCAAATTTTTCATTCTGGAGAACGTTAGGAATTTTGTATCCTTCAAGCGCAGTGTGGTGTTGAAACTGACGCTTCAATGTCTTCTTAAGATGGGCTACCAAGTCGCTGTTGGTATTCTTCAAGCAGGTCATTATGGTGTTCCTCAGACTAGAAGTAGAGCGATAATTATGGCTGCAGCACCTGGTGAGGTCCTTCCAGATTATCCTGAGCCACGACACGTTTTCAGTCCAAAGGCTGGAGGATTGAGCATCGTTGTCGATGATAAGAAAATTCTCTCAGGATGTCTATTTACGGAATTTGCTCCTTTGCGCACAATAACGGTCTATGATGCCATTTCTGATTTACCTGATATCGATAATGGTGGCAACAAAGAAGAAATGGCCTACGAAACCGAAGCTATTACCCATTTTCAAAAGCTGGTGCGTGACAAACCGAAGGTGCTAAGCTACGTGATCACATCTGCAAGGACATGAATGCTCTGGTTGCTGCTAGAATGGCACATGTCCTGAAGACTAAAAATGCTGATTGGCGAGATATTCCCAACATTTCTGTGCGGTTTCCTGATGGAACTTACTCCAAAAAACTTATTCATACGCACGATGACAAGAAAAATGGTAGATCTGGCACAGGTGCCCTGCGAGGCGTCTGTTCATGTGCTTCTGGGGAAAAACGTGATCCTATGGACCGTCAATTCAACACTTTGATACCCTGGTGCCTCCCTCATACCGGCAACAGACATAACCATTGGGTGGGGCTCTATGGCAGACTGCAATGGGGAACGTTCTTAGGCACTACTGTGACTAATCCTGAACCTAGGGGGAAACAGGGTCGAGTGCTACATCCTTCACAAAATCGAGTCGTTAGCGTAAGGGAATGCGCCCGGTCACAAGGATTCACAGACAGATACAAACATCGACAGGTTGGCAACGCCCTACCACCACCATTGGGAAAAGCAATTGGATACAAAATCCGAAAAAGCGTCCACAAAGTTGAAACCAAGACTGAAAACTCCAAACTATAGTTGAAAACCTTCTTGGTTAGGACGTTTTATTTGTCTAGTCCCTGATTTTGCTCAGGGCAAGTTTTAGGGTATTTTATTTTATTTATCTGAGGTACCTACATGTTTTGGTAGGGATATGATCGAGAATAGTGTCAAGACATTTAGAGGAAGCAGCGTTTGACCTCTCAAAGTGTTAATGAAAGTTCCCTCAATGCCTTGAATCGGCTGTAAAAATCTAGATAATCCTTAACAGCACCAGGGATATTCTCTATTATGTCTCAGTAGAAAGCACGCAAGGCTGCTTTTTCGTCTTTAGTGGGACTTTATCTAAAATGTCGTGCCAAACATTATTCTCTCCTGGACACACCTATTTACAAAAGAAAGAAAAAAAAATCAGATGAAACAACCTGGAAATCCTGAAGATAATAATCCTGAAAGTGTTCTAAGTGTGTAAGCAAGTTACCAGAATGATCTAAATCAGCAGCAAAAATCTAGATAATCCATTTGATAAGCTTGGAGATGGGCGTGCAATGCTGCTTTATCGGCTCATGTAGAGTAGAAAAAAATTTCAATTGTAACCATAAAATCCTGAATAAATTGACCACACAAATACTTCAAGTGTATCAGCAAGTTTTTCCAATGCTCTGAATCAGGTGTAAAAATCTAGATAATCCATAACAGCACAAGATATATTATCTGTTATGTCTTCAAGGAACCTAATGTTTCCTTTTCGTCACTCAGGGGCTTTATCTAAAATTGCTGCCTGTATTTCATACCTTTTTATAAAAGAAAGAGAAAAGCAGTTGTAACAACTAGGAAATCCTGAAGCCCACAATCATCAAAGTTTACTAAGTGTGTAAACGATTTTCCTGAATGCTCTGTATCAGCAGCAAAAATTCAGATAATTCATTTGAGTGATTATTTGAGATCTATTCTAAATGTATGCCTAATGCTTGTAGATATATCCTAACCTATGCGCACACCCCTCAAAAAATTCCAAATTGAACCATGAAATCCTTATCACATTAACCCCCAAATCCTTCAAGTGTTACAGCAAGTTCCCCAAATACTTTGAATCGGCAGTAAAAATCCAGATAATTCATAACAGCACAAAATATATTCTCTATTATGTACCTATTGGTCGAAAGCACGCAAGGCTGCCTTTTGGTTATGTAGCATAGGAAAAAATTCAAAATTAACCATAAGGATTCAGAGCATTGAGGAAACTTACTGATACACTTGAAGGATTTTCGGGGTAAATTCATTCAGGATTTCACGGTTACATTTGCATTTTTTCCTACGCTAGATGAGACGATGAAGCAGCATTGCACACCCACCTCCTAAACTTATCAAATGGACTATCTAGATATTTGCTGCTCATACACAGCATTCTGGTGACTTGTTCACACGCTTATTAAACATTTAAGATTATTGTCTCCAGAATTTCCTGGTTTAGTTCCACAATTTTCTCAGCATCAAGCCACTACGTAATACGGTATCTCTCCTGTAATCCAAAGGTTTATGTAGATTTTTGCTGCTGATTCAGAGCATTCTCGTGACTTGCTCACCCACTTCGTGAACTTTCAGGATTTCAAGTTTGTTTCATCTGATATTTTCACTTCTTTTATGAAGAGGTGTGATCAAAAGGGAAAAACATTAGGCAAGGAATTTTAGATAATGCGCCACATAAGAGGAAAAAGCAGCCTTGCATGCCTTCTACCAAGTTAATTTACCGTGTTGATTCATTCAGGGTTTTATCGTTACATTTCCATTTTTTCTATGCCAACGGAGACGATGAAGCAGAATTGCACAAGCACCTTCTAAGCTTATCCAACGGATTAGCCAGATTTTCGCTGCTGAAACAGAACATTCTGGTAACTTCATTACACACTTACCATACTGTTACGATTATCATCTTCAGGATTTCCAGGTTGTTTCATCTGATTTTTTTTCTTTCTTTTGTAAATAGGTGTGTCCAGGATGGAATAATGTTAGGCAGGACATTTTAGATAAAGTCCCACAAACGACGAAAAAGCAGCCTTGCATGCTTTCTACCGAGACAAAATAGAGAATATCTTTGCCGCTGTTAAGGATTATCTAGATTCTTACTGCCGATTCAAGGCATTGAGGGAACTTTCAGTAACACTTTGTGAGGTTAAACGCTGCTTCCTCTAAATGTCTTGACAGTATTCTCGATCATATCCCTACCAAAACATGTAGGTACCTCAGATAAATAAAATAAAATACCCTAAAACTTGCCCTGAGTAAAATCAGGGACTAGACAAATAAAACGTTCTAACCAAGAAGGTTTTCAACTATAGTTTGGAGTTTTCAGTCTTGGTTTCAACTTTGTGGACGCTTTTTCGGATTTTGTAACCAATTGCTCTTCCCTAAAGTGGTGGTATGGCGTTGCCAACCTGTCGATGTTTGTATCTGTCTGTGAATCCTTGTGACCGGGCGCATTCCCTTACGCTAACGACTCGATTTTGTGAAGGATGTAGCACTCGACCCTGTTTCCCCCTAGGTTCAGGATTAGTCACAGTAGTGCCTAAGAACTCTCCCCATTGCAGTCTGCCATAGAGCCCCGCCCAATGGTTATGTCTGTTGCCGGTATGAGGGAGGCACCAGGGTATCAAAGTGTTGAATTGACGGTCCATAGGATCACGTTTTTCCCCAGAAGCACATGAACAGACGCCTCGCAGGGCACCTGTGCCAGATCTACCATTTTTCTTGTCATCGTGCGTATAAATAAGTTTTTTGGAGTAAGTTCCATCAGGGAACCGCACAGAAATGTTGGGAATATCTCGCCAATCAGCATTTTTAGTCTTCAGGACATGTGCCATTCTAGCAGCAACCAGAGCATTCATGTCCTTGCAGATGTGATCACGTAGCTTAGCACCTTCGGTTTTGTCACACACCAGCTTTTGAAAATGGGTAATAGCTTCGGTTTCGTAGGCCATTTCTTCTTTGTTGCCACCATTATCGATATCAGGTAAATCAGAAATGGCATCATAGACCGTTATTGTGCGCAAAGGAGCAGATTCCTGTTTCCTCAAAGCTGTCTGGAGAAACATCGAACAAGCTTGGCCAGAAATATCCACAAAAAGGAGATGTAGAGCTTCTGGTTGGAGGTCCTCCCTGCCAAGGATTCAGTGGCATGAACCGCTTCAATTCACGAGAATACTCAAAGTTGAAAGAATTCGTTGATCGTGTCATATCTTTTGATCTGTGACTATTACCGCCCCAAAATTTTCATTCTGGAGAACGTTAGGAATTTTGTCTCCTTCAAGCGCAGTATGGTGTTGAAACTGACGCTTCGATGTCTTCTTAAAATGGGCTACCAAGTCGCTGTTGGTATTCTTCAAGCAGGTCATTATGGTGTTCCTCAGACCAGAAGAAGAGCGATAATTATGGCTGCAGCACCTGGTGAGGTCCTTCCAGATTATCCTGAGCCACGACACGTTTTCAGTATAAAGGCTGGAGGATTGAGCATCGTTGTCGATGATAAGAAAATTCTGTAAGGATGTCTATTTACGGAATCTGCTCCTTTGCGCACAATAACGGTCTATGATGCCATTTCTGATTTACCTGATATCGATAATGGTGGCAACAAAGAAGAAATGGCCTACGAAACCGAAGCTATTACCCATTTTCAAAAGCTGGTGCGTGACAAAACCGAAGGTGCTAAGCTACGTGATCACATCTGCAAGGACATGAATGCTCTGGTTGCTGCTAGAATGGCACATGTCCTGAAGACTAAAAATGCTGATTGGCGAGATATTCCCAACATTTCTGTGCGGTTCCCTGATGGAACTTACTCCAAAAAACTTATTTATACGCACGATGACAAGAAAAATGGTAGATCTGGCACAGGTGCCCTGCGAGGCGTCTGTTCATGTGCTTCTGGGGAAAAACGTGATCCTATGGACCGTCAATTCAACACTTTGATACCCTGGTGCCTCCCTCATACCGGCAACAGACATAACCATTGGGCGGGGCTCTATGGCAGACTGCAATGGGGAGAGTTCTTAGGCACCACTGTGACTAATCCTGAACCTAGGGGGAAACAGGGTCGAGTGCTACATCCTTCACAAAATCGAGTCGTTAGCGTAAGGGAATGCGCCCGGTCACAAGGATTCACAGATAGATACAAACATCGACAGGTTGGCAACGCCCTACCACCACCATTGGGAAAAGCAATTGGATACAACATCCGAAAAAGCGTCCACAAAGTTGAAACCAAGACTGAAAACTCCAAACTATAGTTGAAAACCTTCTTGATTAGGACGTTATATATGTCTAGTCCCTGATTTTGCTCAGGGCAAGTTTTAGGGTATTTTAATTTATTTATCTGAGGTACCTACCTAGGTTTTGGTGGGGATATGATCGAGAATAGTGTCAGGACTTTTAGAGCAAGCAGCGTTTAACCTCACTAAGTGTTAATGCAAGATCCCTCAATTCCTTGAATTGGCAGTAAAAATCTAGATAGACCTTAACAGCGCCAAAGATATTCTCTATTATGTCTCGGTAGAAAGCACGCAAGGCTGCTTTTTCGTCTTTTGTGGGACTTTATCTTAAATGTCGTGCCTAACATTATTCTCTCCTGGACACACCTATTTACAAAAGAAAGAAAAAAATCAGATGAAACAACCTGGAAATCCTGAAGATGATAATCTTAACAGTATGGTAAGTGTGTAAGCAAGTTACCAGAATGTTCTGTTTCAGCAGCGAAAATCTGGGTAATCCGTTTGCATTATCTAAATTTCCGAGCCTAATGTTTTTCCCTTATGATCAAACCTCTTCATAAAAGAAGTAAATATATCTGATGAAACAAACTTGAACTCGTGAAGATAATAATCCTGAAAGTTTACGAAGTGGGTGAGCAAGTTACGAGAATGCTCTGAATCAGCAGCAAAAATCTACATAAACCTTTGGATTAAAGGAGAGATACCCTTTCATGTAGTGGCATTGATGTTGAGGAAATTGGGGAACTGAACCAGGAAATTCTTTAGACAATAATGTTAAATGTTCACTAAGTTTGTAAGCAAGTCACCAGAATGCTGTGTATGAGCAGCAAAAATCTAGATAATCCATTTGATAAGCTTGGAGATGGGTGTGCAATGCTGCTTTATCGGCTCATGTAGAGTGGAAAAAAATGCAATTGTAACCATAAAATCCTGAATAAATTGACCACACAAATCCCTCAAGTGTATCAGAATGTTTCTTCAATGCTCTGATTCAGGTCTAAAAATCTAGATAATCCATAACAGCACAAGATATATTCTCTATTATGTCTTCAAGGCACCTAATGTTTCCTTTTCGTCACTCAGGGGCTTTATCTAAAAATGCTGCCTGTTATTCATACCTTTTTATGAAAGAAAGAGCAAAGCAGATGTAACAACTAGGAAATCATGAAGCCCACAATCATGAAAGTTTACTATGTGTGTAAACGATTTTCCTGAATGCTCTGTATCAGCAGCAAAAATTCAGATAATTCATTTGAGTGATTATTTGAGATCTATTCTAAAGCTTGGGGGGTGGGCATGCAATGTTCATACATTTTTCCTAATAATTTCGTACATAAATTTTTTAATATGCTATCTGATATTTGATAAACTTTATTTGATCAATATTCTGTTAAAAATTATGAATTTACCAATTTGAAGCCGTTTTTAGCCATTTTTAGTGATTTTTTCAGCACATTATCTAAAATTTGACCAATGTAATGATCTCAAAAAGTGTAGGCCAACATTCTTTATTGAACAACTTATTCTTTCGTTTGGAAAGCTGGATTTATTGGTGCAAGAAAGGATTTTTTATCTCAATCCATCTTCTATTTCATATCTATATATCTATATATATAATGCGCAAACTTCAGGAATAGTTTCAGAATGCCTCAAAACGGATTTCAGTGAAGAACTTTTTCGAAAATTTTGATTTTAAAAATTTCCGAGCCATTTCAATAGCTTGATTGTCTACGAAAATTCGCTAAAAGTATTTTAACATTAAAACCTAACGTACCCACCCATATCTGTAACGCTACCATTTTCGTTGATTTGGAAGGAGAAAAATGATTAGGTACAACTAAAACATTACCTCTAGAAAGAACTCAGTCAACTGAAGAAGAAATGACAAAACATCTAGACAAAATACAGAACTAGACTAATAAAACTAATACTTACTTATTACATTTACCACAATTCTGGTCAGTTGTGAAAAATGGGTGCACTTTGAAATTACAGAACAATGCAATGAACACTAAACTGGTTGAATGCTGGCACGTCGCACTGGAATGAACGAAGATGAAGACAACCCTCTGAGGCGGATGAGGAAGTTTGTGATAGCATGTTTCAACATGCTTGGGAAGGAAATAATGTTTCGTCAAAGCTTGTCCGTCTATACGTTTGTGTAGCGTAAGGGGTGGGGAACGAACAAAAGCAGCCATAAACTAGTATTAGTTATCAACAACTATTTAACAACGGACAAACTCGGATTCACAGTTGCTCAACTACTATGATAACAGAATGATATTATCTTCGCTCAAGGGCGACTGAAAATTAAGTTTCCAAGTTCATTTTGCACTTCAATTAAAACTTTCATACACGTGTGAATTGTTCATGTATATGACGGAAAGCAACGCAATTGACGTTCTTGCGTGGCTCGATATACCGGATTATTGCACTGGTATTTTCTAGACGTAACTTCACTGCAACGCTCGTTTACCTAACTAAGACTGTTGGACAAGAACTGACGATGCTCATGTGCAGAATGGATTGAGTAATTTGAGCTCAATTAAACTGACCCTCACCAGCGTGGCCCACGGATTCCTTGAAAATTTCATCAACTCAGGTGGGTACAACAGAATTAAGCTTGTTAAAGGGCTTGTTGAAGCGCAACAAGTTTACACACACACACACGCACGCACGCACGCACGCACACACACACACACACACACACACACACGCACACGGTCAACGATCGGTACATAGTCAACATAAATTATCTCAATTTCCAAAACGCTCCAGAAAGGAAGTGAGCAGACATCTTCTCGGGAAAAAGATGATGTTAAGGTGCCACTCAAAATGTACCATGAACAATTTACGAATCTTGAAGGCGATCATAAAGGATCTAGTTTAAAGGATCCCTATTCAATAATTCGAGTTCTGCGATAAACATGAGCAATAATCGTGCAACCTATAAACAAGAAAAAACGGAAAGTACGCTTTCTGGTTGGGGATAAACTCTCCATAGACGGAGAAAACTTCTCGTCCAATATGGATAATAAACTTGAGGATCTCGCATCGACTGAGCCAGAAATTGAAGCTAATGAATACTCCTTCCACCCTTCCTACCAAGTTGATAAACTTGGGGGAAAAAACAGATGAAAAACGAATTTACTAATCCACTCAAGTATAGAACGAATATCAGACATCGATGGGTTGGAAAAAGATGAGGACCGGTGAGCAGTAAAGTTGTGTAGTTACGAGGTTTCTCAATTGATCTGCGAACAAGTACTCAGCATCCTCATTGTTGTCCGTGCACGAAAACAAGGGTATAATTTACACATAAAGCCAAGCTTTATCACTAAACAAATATTGAGGTAGGCTATATCTCCACAATATATGGTTGGATATACATTGGATATACATGTACACATTGGATATACATAGTATTATAGTGTTTACCAAGTTAAGGTTAATTTGCTACCACCACTATGATAGAATTGACGTTATTGTTCGTTACTGATGATGACCTAACCGTCGAAATCGATCTAACATTGTAACTCTTTATTTTCGTGGCATTAGTCAACGTTCTTCTTTAACTTCCGTTTTTTATTGAAATGGGTTCCCACAACTTCATCGCGAGTGATTTAGTTCGAATGTAATGAGGATACTTCGTGTTCATCTCAAGATTTTCAAACTTCAGCAAAGAGCGTTCAAGAACTGCCCCTGAAATGATAGAAATTACGAGATCAGTCTTCTGCGAACCGTTTCCGTTTTGCCGATGTTCAAACTCTTTCCCTGAGTGAGTGGTCGACAACTTACCAATGGGTGGTAAAAATGGAAAAGTGAAATGAAAAATCTCTAAGCCTAATTTTCTCACGGCTAAGCAGTCCGATTGTGCTCAAATTCGGAGAGTAGTGGGGAAAAGATGATTTAATCATCCCGTATTAATTTCAAAACAACTGTATCGTTAACAGAGTTGCGAAAAATGTACTTAAGAGCACAAAGTACAAAGCGCAGGCACAATACTCGAAAAATCGCAAGTAAAATTACAAGTACCTAATGTACTTGCACTGGAAATGAAATTTGTAAGTACAAGTACACAAGCATTTGTACTTATTAATCTAAGTACAAGTACATCAGGATTTGTACTAGTTCACGTGGAAAAAACAAGTACTAGTATTCAAAGCGCGCAAGTACAAGTAAAGGTACATATACTTAGGATCGCAAGTACTTATGCTTGTACTTGTACTAACTAAAAAGTGGAATTGCTAGTGCATGTAATTGTAATTGTGCTCGGCAATTACTTTTGAAGTACTTGCGTGCTGTGGAGCTTTACCTCGTCATTCTCATTAACGGTTTTACTCGACTGCTGTAAAATATTAGTAGATCTTCTCAAGTACTTGAAGAAAATACTTTGAGTACCAATGTACTTGAGTATCCCAACTCTGATAGTTATTAGCAGCTCCGCATACGTGAATGTGACATAGTTGTAACAAGCATTACTTTTATGTTTTCATTCGGATCGGACGAAATTCTCTGGGAACGTGCGGGATAGGCTGAAGATGACCCCTTATCATTTTATCACTCAAAATTGATGATATCCAGTACGTATGCGAAAACGTACAACCCATCATACGTCATTTTCCAAAATTTTCCAACCGACCCACGAATTTGAACGGGACTATGAACTCGTCAAATTTGGAGGGTAGTTAGAAAATGACGGTTTGATTACCCCATTTGAGTTTCAACACGATCTATCATCAATAGCTGCTACGTACGCGCGAACCAAAAATCCAAGTGACAAGCATGACTTCTACAGTTTTTATCCAATATCAGTGAAATTTTCAGGGAAAGGATGGTCTATCTATCAAGTTTATTTTAAACATTTCAATGAACTGTACATTCTTGTTGAGTAAATAATCATTTACACATCAAATTGGAGGTTTTACACATCAATTTGGAGGTTTTACTCATCAATTTGGAGGTTTCACACAATCTAATAATAGGTGGTGTGGGAACTTGTAGATATGAATAGATGAATAGGAATATGACTATTCAAAAATCACAAAGATCTCATAATGAAAATCATATGTTATTAAACACCAAACACCAACAAACTCGAAAATCAACGAATAATCTGGTCAACAAAGGCACTGAGGACACTCTCTTGCGATTTGCCATTCTCTTTCACATTTAAAACACGGTATTTCCCTTGATGTTGTCAGACAAGAACTCCTGAATGGTACCTGAATGGCGTTTGGAATTACTGCCCGTCCACTCCACATAGTACTGGCACATTTCATTTCGCTCGAAGTAAGGCGGCATCTGCTTGTCACACGCAGCCAACCATTCCTGCTAAAGTTTTGTATGGTATGCCATCACCGTTTTCCGCAGTTCTGCGTATTCAATCTATTGTAGAATCGTTGAAGCCACGACATCCACTGCTGCTGCTACTGGTAAGGCTAGCCGAACCAGCTTCTCCACATTGGCTGCAAATTTTCGGTTTTATTTTCCTTTGTTTCTCTATTGGTACAATACGAGAAGGAAGGCTGTTATACACGAGGTAACAATGCTTATTTCTCTATTTGAAATCATCCTCCAAGTTATGTGAAAAACCTTCAATTTGAAACGAAGGACCTCCAATTTTGTGCGTAAAAATGTCCAAATTGATGAGTAAAACCTCCAACTGATGCGTAAAACCTCCAATTTGATACTAATTTATATACGAAGAAAGCTGTGTGCCACGTGACTTTTTTGTTTTGTTATGAGCAAGATAATCGTGACTGTTGATCTACAGTTGCACAGCACCAGCGTACTTGATAACACGTTTTACTACGCTAAAAGAAACACCTATTGATAAAATAGTGCTCATAATATTATCTGAGATAAGGAACCGCCTCTCTCATTTTTCTTCCACAAAACAGACTCAGCTGACTGTCTGATCGATGAAAAATAACAGGATAATAACCTTGAAGAGCCCAGCGGAGCGTTTTTTAATTTACATTTGTAATGATTGAAGAAAGGAGCATCAATTTGATAGGTGCGGAAACTCCTGTATCGGGGAGGTGAAGGATGGGCAGGGTGGAGGTGGCGGCGCTGTGATGTTGATGGATCGCGGCAGAGGATCACGTCCTGTCGTCAGCCGTTTTCATCAGCTCCGTCCCTCCGCCGCCCGTCCCGCCGCCGCCGTTACCGCCGCGGTCGCCCGACTCTGATAGGGGAGAAGGTCCCTCACGAGACTGTTGCATCAGAAAATCCCTCCCCGCCCGCTGCGCCACCGCCGGAAATGCCATGAGCGGGGCAGCCTCTGTCACGTGGCCAGCGAAAAGTGATATTGCCTAAACACCGGACAGCGCACTGAGGTCCAGACCGGAAAAAAACTAAATTTTTAAACTAAGCAAATAAAATATGATATGGCCTTCATATTCCAAAATTAGATTTGCCAAGGGTCACGTATTGGCGAATGAAATTTTTTTCAATGCGTTATGTGATTATGAATCGCCACATGGAATCGGCGATCTAGGCACCTAGGATCGTTGTATTC
This sequence comes from Adelphocoris suturalis, assembly GCA_030762985.1. Taxonomy (NCBI): domain Eukaryota; kingdom Metazoa; phylum Arthropoda; class Insecta; order Hemiptera; family Miridae; genus Adelphocoris; species Adelphocoris suturalis. Next base: position 68,911,088 of record CM061045.1, on the reverse strand, counting down.
ACCATTCATAATAAAGGTAAAGCTTTTAGCATATTTTCGAAGGAACTAAGCTATTGTAATCGCTGTATCGTGTATATATATATATATATATATATATATATATATATATATATATATATATATATATATATATATATATATATATATATATATATATATCAGAATTGAGATTAAAAAATAAATATATTATAATGATAATATAAAATAAAAATTAAAAATATAATAAATAAATATATGAAAAATTAAAAGGACTGCACTTTTTGAGAGTGATAAAGCAGCTCTTTCAAGAAAATGCGAAAAAGAAAATCACAAAAATGGAAAAAGCCTCCTAACAGTTACATAAATTGAAAATTTTCAGTAGAATATTACTTGGAAAAGGTTTATCAATCATGAACTAGAACAGTAAAAATACATTGCCAAGGAAATGGCACATGAGCTTCCTCGTGACCTTCACAGTACGTCATCATTAATTTCCAGAAAACTAGAAACGACCGGTTCTGGCATCAGGGAATTAATAAGGTGGGAAATTGGAAGCTGAATGGTACATATAATAAAAATCCCTGAAAATCTGACCGAAATCCGTTCACAATTGCCTGAGTTATGACCGAAACAAGAAAATTTTGTTTGCGCCTGCGCAGAGGCTACCGTTGATTCGATCATGACGGAACTGATAGGGGACCATGTAGAGCTATACCCGCACAATCCCTAAAAATTTGAAGAAAATCGCATCAAAATTGTGGAATTTGCGGCTGTTGCAAGGACCGTAACAAGAATATTTCGTTCACGCATGCGCAGAGCGTACCGCTAATGCAATTATGATTATTGTCTTATAGGACCTCAAGGGACCTTACCCACATCATCCCTGAAAATCTGACCGAAATCCGTTCAACATTGACCGAGTTATGACTGTCACAAGGAATTCACGTTAGCGCCTGCGCATAAGCTACCGTTGATTCGATCATGATGAAGTTGGTAGGGGACCATCTAGAGCTTAACCCGCACGATCCCTGAAAATTTGGTTAAAATCAGATCAAAATTGTGGAAGTTATGGCTGTTACAAGGAAATGTGGACGGACAGACAGACAGACAGACACGGAACCAAATTTGTTCAGGAGGCTCTGAAACGCAAAATGCGAGTGGAAATTTTGATTTTGGAGCAGAATTTTTTTTTTTTTTTTTTCATTTCGAAAGTGAAAACAAAGCTTCCGCTGCCTTGCAGTCTCGGAAGCAAAATGGGTGTACTCCTCGACTGCCGGCTCATATTCTTGGAAAGAATTTCCAATATTTCTAGCCCAGCAATGCTTACTCTGGGGTACTCAGGGATGTTCGAGTATGTACCAGTTTATAATAGAAGATTCTGGTACTTCCTATGATGGCGTAAGCGTCAGTGGTTTGTTCCTCATACATTACAAGTGCCACTCAGGCCAGACAGAAATACGTTTTCAGCGATTGCATGTAAGCTCCATGTTTCTAAGAAATCGGTGTTTTACTGACTTAGAGAGGTACTGTACTCTGCTGAGTCTGTGATGAGTATGGATAATTCCCCCTCCCCGATTCATGAAACTGACGCCCCTGAGGGTATACCTAGAGTCCAAAGATTTTTCCTGGCTATCCTGTGTCCTCTGGGTGTTGCAGGCTAATCTCGCCACAACCCTTGGAAAGGGTAACTATTTCATTCATCACCACCTTTCTTGATGACCAGCTGTCGTTGAGGGGGTGTTTTGACACAAGATTTGGGAGTTATTCTTGACCCCCAGCTAACGTTCTCGGACCATATTATGTCTATTACATCCAAGGCGATGAGTACGCGTAGATTGGGCTCCATTGAACGGAATACGCGGGAATTCTCACATGTAGTAGCAATAATTGCTCATTATAGAGCTCTTGATCTTCCTCTGCTTGATTACTTGGCTGTTGTTTGGAGTCCGTGCTATAGTTGCCACATAAATTTGATTGAAAGGGTACACCGACGGTTCCTCAGATATATGGCTTACAAGCTTCATGTCCCCCAAGACTCTGCGAGTTATGAAGCACTTAGTGAGAGCTGGGGGATGCTAAGCCTTAATGATCGAAGACGCCTCTCAGACATATCATTCTTCCGGAAGTTGGTGCCTGGAGGAGTCAACTTCCCATCGCTTCTGAACTAGGTGAATCTTGCCATTCCCCGAACGTGCTCCCGTACCTTGAACCTTTTCGATGTTCCTTTCTCTGCCACTGTGCAGATTACCAAGAGAAGTTGAATTCTCGCTCAACCATTTTCTATCTATTGACTTTTTTTCCGATTCATTACATTCAATTCTTTTGATTTTTCTTTTAAGTTTGTAAAAGTTATACCATTATAATACTATTTTTTCATTTGAGCCTATTAATAGTTTAATTGTATTTTTTGCTATCATACATTTGTTATGTACGGACAGTTCACTTCATCATTTTACATTTTCTATTCTTATATCTTGTTCTCTTGTGTATATTGGGCTTACCCGTATTGAATAAATAAATAACGAAGAAACAATGATTTTGTTTTCTGAAGACAAAGATTTCATGGAATAAGTACGTGACGATTCCTCGAATAAGAATTTGTAGGGAAAGAGTGGACCACTTGAACTTGAATGAGTGGGTGGACACGATTTTGACATTTTCATGTCACTACTTTGGCAAACAACTGGAAAAATTGACAATTTTTTCAGCGTTACTTAATAAAAAAATTTCTCGTTGATTTTCACTTACAACGGAGTCGTTCGTAGGGAAATGCAGCTCTTTCAGTTCTTATCTGACAGAAATGGTTCACCACTCGTTGGAAACATCTCAATTTATGCCAAAATCTTGCCGCTCCGAAAATAAATGCAGCTGAGTTACATGCAATGCTATTAATGAACTATGAAGTTCCTTCCTTCTTCCTCAAAGTTCATGTTTAATAACGTGTTTTGGTAGAAACTTATGATTAACCAAGAGAAAAAGTTTCAGCCATGCAGCATGATCGCGAGAGCGAATTTTTGTAAATTATCGAACTATATTATGTTACATTGTTTTGAAAATTAAGGACTTTGAGTGAAAAGAAATCGCTAACTACCAAAATTGTTGATAAGCAAAAAACTGGTTCTAAATAATATTCTGCGATTGAAAAGTTTTTGGATTTTAGTGAATTATCGTAGAAAATGAGGCTATTGCAATGGCTACAAAAATTTTAAAATCAAAATTTTCGAAAATTTTCGTCATTAAAATCCGTTTTTAGACAAACGAATCCTAGAGTTTAAAGCTTTTTAAAGATATATATATATATTTATATATATATATATATATATATATATATATATATATATATTTTTGTATATATATATATATATATATATATATATATATATATATATATTATATATATATATATATATATATATATATATATATATATATATATATATATATATATATATATATATATTGTATATATATATAACCCAATATATATATATATATTGTATATATATATAACCCAATATATATATAGTTATCTTTTGACAGGATTGCTGCGTCGTTTTATCACGGACCACAGGACTACCGCGTCACATCCCAGCGCAACAAACCTGCGCCATAATCCTGGGTTTTTTAATACTTCGACAGGTTTGTCGCGCAAGGTCTTGAAGGGTGGGTATAATCGAACCAACGAACGGCGCTCTTTCTCCATCACAGTTCACAGGATTGTGGCGCAAGGGGTGGTAGTTGGGTTGTTGGTTAGGTGAAATAATTATCTATTGGGTTAGGTTTCTCTCCTTGCGTTTTTTCGTTTCCGATGGCAGATCCCGTCGTTGATTATATTTTGATGGAAGGGGGTGTATTGGTAGTGAGTTCAGTCCTATTGAAGCAAGATAACAGTTGCTATGTCGCTGTTTATGAAATTGTAATATTTAATGTTTTTATGGCATTATACTTGAATAATTAACCTACTTATCGGTCAGGATGAAACGTAAAATCTGTATTCTTTCAAAATGAGTTTTTTATACTGTAAGCATTCCAAACCCTACAAAACCTCTAACTTCTTCAACTTCCGTTTTATATTACCCCTTATATATATACCCCTTCTAATAGGTAAAAAGAACTAGGAATCCGATTTTCTAGGACTCGTCGCGCGGCGCGTCTCATGGAGGGGGTAATTCCGAAACTTTTCTTATTTTGTCATTTAAAATGTGAGAAAAATAGTTTCTAATAGGTAAAAAATCCGAGGAATCCGATTTTCTAGGTCTCGTCGCACGGCGCGTCTCATGGAGGGGGTAATTCCGAAACTTTTCTTATTTTGTCATATAAAATGTGAGAAAAATAGTTTCTAATAGGTAAAAAATCCGAGGAATCCGATTTTCTAGGTCTCGTCGCACGGCGCGTCTCATGGAGGGGGTAATTCCGAAACTTTTCTTATTTTGCCATTTAAAATGTGAGAAAAATAGTTTCTAATAGGTAAAAAATCCGAGGAATCCGATTTTCTAGGTCTCGTCGCACAGCGCGTCTCATACAGGGGGAAATTCCGAAACTTTTCTTATTTTGTCATTTAAAATGTGAGAAAAATAGTTTCTAATAGGTAAAAAATCCGAGGAATCCGATTTTCTAGGTCTCGTCGCACGGCGCGTCTCATAGAGGGGGTAATTCCGAAACTTTTCTTATTTTGCCATTTAAAATGTGAAAAAAATAGTTTCTAATAGGTAAAAAATCCGAGGAATCCGATTTTCTAGGTCTCGTCGCACAGGGCGTCTCATAGAGGGGGAAATTCTGAAACTTTTCTTATTTTGTCATTTAAAATGTGAGAAAAATAGTTTCTAATAGGTAAAAAATCCGAGGAATCCGATTTTCAAGGTCTCGTCGCGCGGCGCGTCTCATGGAGGGGGTAATTCCGAAACTTTTCTTATTTTGTCATTTAAAATGTGAGAAAAATAGTTTCTAATAGGTAAAAAATCCGAGGAATCCGATTTTCAAGGTCTCGTCGCACGGCGCGGCTCATGGAGGGGGTAATTCCGAAACTTTTCTTATTTTGTCATTTAAAATGTGAGAAAAATAGTTTCTAATAGGTAAAAAATCCGAGGAATCCGATTTTCAAGGTTTCGTCGCGCGGCGCGTCTCATGGAGGGGGTAATTCCGAAACTTTTCTTATTTTGTCATTTAAAATGTGAGAAAAATAGTTTCTAATAGGTAAAAAATCCGAGGAATCCGATTTTCAAGGTCTCGTCGCACGGCGCGTCTCATGGAGGGGGTAATTCCGAAACTTTTCTTATTTTGTCATTTAAAATGTGAGAAAAATAGTTTCTAATTGGTAAAAAATCCGAGGAATCCGATTTTCAAGGTCTCGTCGCACGGCGCGTCTCATGGAGGGGGTAATTCCGAAACTTTTCTTATTTTGTCATTTAAAATGTGAGAAAAATAGTTTCTAATAGGTAAAAAATCCGAGGAATCCGATTTTCAAGGTCTCGTCGCACGGCGCGTCTCATGGAGGGGGTAATTCCGAAACTTTTCTTATTTTGTCATTTAAAATGTGAGAAAAATAGTTTCTAATAGGTAAAAAATCCGAGGAATCCGATTTTCTGGGTTCGTCGCGCGGCGCGTCTCATGGAGGGGATAATTCCAACACTTTTCTTATTTTGTCATTTAAAAATTAAAAAACATAATGTTTAACTGGTAAAAAATACGAGGGATCCGATTTTCTGGGTTCGTCGCCCGGCGCGTCACATAGAGGGGGTAATTCCAACACTTTTCCTTTTTTGTCATTTTAAATTTTAAATAAATAGTTTGTACTAGGTAAAACTCACGTGGCCCAGCCAATAGACATATCCATGTCAAATAGTGTTTTCCAAGTTTTTCAGTGATAAATCCATCAAAATTGAATTCTTGTTGCTGCTACTTCACATGCTTACTTTCAAATATATTTAGATAGGTGAGCAAGGGCAAAATTCATCATTAGAGCAAATTTATTTTGAAAACATCAGCTAGTCCAAAGTGTCCCACTACTTAAATAAAGAAGATTCATTTCCCCAGCAACGGCTTGGTTGTACGTGAAAATCAAAAGAAACTGAACTTGGTATTAGAACCTCTTGAAACTCATACGGTGGATACAGCTTTCGTACAAGTACGCAACTACGAGAGACATTTTATGTCTTTGCCCTTCTTTCCCCTTCCTATAAAACACCGTATTGTATTCTAGAGCCACTCAGCTGATCTGGGATCGGTCAGTTGTGTTCAGAAGTCCCTCAAGGGCCCACATACCAAATGTCATTATTCATGGGATCATTAGGGAAAAAACTGGATTCTAGATCCACTCAGCTGATCTGGGATCGGTCAGTTGTGTTCAGAAGTCCCTCAAGGGCCCACATACCAAATCTCAGAGTCGCGGGATCATTAGGGAAAGAAATGGATTATAGAGCCACTCAGCTGATCTGGGATCGGTCAGTTGTGTTCAGAAGTCCCTCAAGGGCCCACATACCAAATCTCAGAATCGTGGGATCATTAGGGAAAAAACTGGATTCTAGAGCCACTCAGCTGATCTGGGATCGGTCAGTTGTGTTCACAAGTCCCTCAAGGGGCTACATACCAAATCTCAGAGTCGTGGGATCATTAGGGAAAAAACTGGATTCTAGAGCCACTCAGCTGATCTGGGATCGGTCAGTTGTGTTCAGAAGTCCCTCAAGGGGCTACATACCAAATCTCAGAGTCGTGGGATCATTAGGGAAAAAACTGGATTCTAGAGCCACTCAGCTGATCTGGGATCGGTCAGTTGTGTTCAGAAGTCCCTCAAGGGCCCACATACCAAATCTCAGAGTCGTGGGATCATTAGGGAAAAAACTGGATTCTAGAGCCACTCAGCTGATCTGGGATGGGTCAGTTGTGTTCAGAAGTCCCTCAAGGGGCTACATACCAAATCTCAGAGTCGTGGGATCATTAGGGAAAAAACTGGATTCTAGAGCCACTCAGCTGATCTGGGATCGGTCAGTTGTGTTCAGAAGTCCCTCAAGGGCCCACATACCAAATCTCAGAATCATGGGATCATTAGGGAAAAAACTGGATTCTAGATCCACTCAGCTGATCTGGGATCGGTCAGTTGTGTTCAGAAGTCCCGAAAGGGCCCACATACCAAATCTCAGAATCGTGGGATCATTAGGGAAAAAAATGGATTCTAGAGCCACTCAGCTGATCTGGGATCGGTCAGTTGTGTTCAGAAGTCCCTCAAGGGCCCACATACCAAATCTCAGAATCGTGGGATCATTAGGGAAAAAACTGGATTCTAGAGCCACTCAGCTGATCTGGGATCGGTCAGTTGTGTTCAGAAGTCCCTCAAGGGCCCACATACCAAATCTCAGAATCGTGGGATCATTAGGGAAAAAACTGGATTCTAGAGCCACTCAGCTGATCTGGGATCGGTCAGTTGTGTTCAGAAGTCCCTCAAGGGGCTACATACCAAATCTCAGAATTGTGGGATCATTAGGGAATCTCCGCGTAACGCTCTCCGCGTGACGCTCCCCGCGTGACGCTCCCCGCGTGACGCTCCCCCGCGTGACGCTTTTTCATTTATGTGCCATAGTAAAGACATAAAATGTCAAAAACATGAGGAATCCCATTTTCTAGGTCTCGTGGTTGTGGCGCGTCTCATGGAGGGGGTAATTCTGACACTTTTCATATTTCGTCATCTTACATTTGAACAAAATAGTATATATCAAGTAAAAAGTACGACGAATCCGATCTTCTAGGTCCTGTCGTGCGGCAGGTCGGTTTTGGGAGGTAATACAAGACTTTCTGTAAAATTGCAATTAAAAACATATAACCGAAAATTCCTTAGGTACATTGTCTGAAGGGAAGTTGAATCTTCTTTTTATTTGTAGCAGAAACCGAAAAAGAATTCAGGGCTCCAATGTGGATGAAGGAGTGGATAAGGATCATATTTGCTCCCTATAAATCCTTGTGTGTTGAACCAAAAATATATCTGAAACTTTCCATTCAAGTGATGTAGCTGATCAAAAATGCTATTTTCCTCCCTTTCCTTTCGAGTTTGTGTCACTCCTTTGTGCTTCCTCAGCAACCTCAATTCCGGCCCCCATAATAATTCTCGGAATAATCCCTTAACCTATAACCATTGAATCACAACCTTTCGAATTGAGTGAGTGTGATACAAAGTGTCAAGGATCATCTTCGGGTGATGTGGGGTTTTTCAGCCAAATTTCGTAAACTTTGGTAAGGAAGTATCTGAAAAAAGCGTCGAACGGCGGACGGTGTGGTGTGGGAGTAGGGCAGACGGCGGACGACAAGGGGACAGATTTTTTAAAATCGATTTTGGTAATTGACGTATCTCAAACGTAAACCATCAAATTTTGAGGGGAATTGAAAAAAAAGTAATAGTTCTTAATCGATCACAAAAGCGCTATTATCAGAGGGATGATCTCCCCAAGTACCATCCAAGCTTGTGCGAAAACAGACAGTGTCTAATGAGAAAAAAATTCTTGGAGGCAGACGGACAAACGGTCATTTACACAAAACGGAAATTGCCAAAGAATGTCTACAATATAAAATACGAGTGGAAATATGATTTTGGTCAAAAAACGTGGTTCTGCGACTACATTTCATTCAATGAGGTGCATCGTTCAAAGTTTACAATTTGTTCAAATACGTTCTCGAAATCAGGTTAATTCCAAATTTTGGTGTCATCCCTAGTGACTTGACGTGAACAACATAATTATTATAATTTTTTAATATATCACTTGGGCATGAAGGAAAGTTTAAAGAAGGGAAATTTGAACAATAGTTGAGATTTCAACGTTCGATGTTTTGCCCCGAAACTCGGCGGTTGCCCAAGGTTTTGATGGATGAAAAACAGTTTAAAAACGCAGCAAATTCTTGACAAAGGTTTATTATTCCCGTTTCAGACAATAGGTACACGTCACTTCCACGTTCATCACTTTCATATTTTCTGTGATCAATATTGCATTGCTGCATTGATACAGATACCTACTGTAGTATCTCTTCAATCTAGATATTTTTTGTGATGATAATTTGTTAGTGTTGTTCGGTACTACCTAGGTAATTAGATTTTGCGATTTACATGACCATGGACTTGTGAGGTTTAGAGTTGTCTAACCAATAAAATAATTATTTGTTCCGAAAACCTTGCAAAACACTTCAAAACCCAATTTTCCCCCCTTTTTTTTTTTTTTTTTTTTTTTTTTTTTTTGCCTAAAAAATTCTTGGGTGATGAAGGATTGGACTGCTCAGTTTCGGGGCACTACGAAAACCTAAATGCAGCCCCTGTGCAAAGTTTCAGATTTTTGAGATTTCCATGTCTATACTAAGGCCTCCCTGGATAGGAAATTATTACAATTTGCATCACTCAAAGCGTAACATAACGGAAAACTTCTGATAATTTTTGTATACAATGACTCAGTTGTTACGTTTGTTCACCTTCTTCCCTCTTTAAGGCCAATGCGGACAGGAGTTTAATATGATTCTGATATAAGAGATAGTGCTACGGCCGCACCAAAAGTTTATTCCATTTTTGTAGAAACAATTCCATTAAAAATTAAAATTTAAGTGTGGAAATGTTCTCAAGACGAATACGAGATTGGAAGTATCGTTCAACATTTTGAAATGTTTTGTAATTTTGTAATCAAAATTGCAATTACAAATTGATATTTAATTGAGAACAAAATGGAACAGTCAGTAAACATTTTCCTTGATAATCAGAGACGGGAGGCGAAATTTAGGTCTGACGAACGTGGTCCTCGAACCTGACGAACGTGATCGTTTAAGTCTCTGAATCCGAATTTGAAATCCGTTTTGTTCTTCAAGGTTTAGTTCTTTGGATTGAATTTCACGAAAAACCCCCAAAGTTCATCTAGGAAATTGTTCAAAATTCATCAACTTGTGTTACAATATGGAAATTGGGGCGCTGATTCCGAATAAAATCCGTTTCGCACTAGAACGCTTCGTTCACCTAGTATCTCAAATTTCAAGAATTTCATAGAAATCTCCCCGAAAACCCCCACCCCCTACCTACTGATTGACCCCTGTATGGTGGTTAAAAACCACTTCAAATATTCAATAATATATGCAGATAACCTACCCAAAAGATGAAAATTTGAAAAAAAATTTACGAAACTGAACTTGCCAAAAAAGCTGAGCGGGCACTTACTGGAACCACCTGGGCTTCATTCTGGAAAAACATTTTGTTTTAAAAATTTATTTTTTATCTTGAATTCGCAATTTCTCCCTTAAAACTCACAGCAAATTTGACGAGAATGCTTTCCAGTATGTATTTTGAGTCGCTGAATTCGATTTTGAAATCCGTTTTGCGCTAGGACGCTTCATTCACCAGACATCAGAAATTTCATGAATTTCATAAAAATCTCCCCGAAATGCCCTTGGGAAATGTATAAAATTCACCGAAATTGGTATCCTTGTGTTAATCGATGCGCTAAATGAAAATTGGAAGTCCATTTTTCTCTCAAAAGCCGCGTTTGCTAGATTCCACAATTTCATGAAAATTTGAAAAAAAATTCTTTACGCCATTTCTACGGAGTATTTGAAGGGTACATACAAAATTTTGAGGCCCCAGCTTACATAGGTGCTTCGGAATAGTTAAAAAAGAATCCGGCCATTTTGTTTGAGGCCCCTCTACAGCCCCTAGATATTCATTCAAATTCATCTAAATTTGTTCTAGTAGGTATATTAAATTGGAGAGGCAACAATAGACAGGTAGCAACCCAGACCCTCGCGCCAGCCCTTTTTTGAATCTACGGCACCAGGCCCGTGAACTAGGAGTGGACATTTCAATTTTGGAAGAACATCATCAAAATTCAATCATTTGAAAAGTTAAAATTAATTAAATCAAATTAAACTTTTTAATTTAATTAAAATATTATTTTATAATTTATTTTTACTCGTATTATCATAGTTTCCTTACAAAAACGGGTTCCCATTTAAGTATTACCTACGATCGAGAGCAGACTATTTTTGGCGCTACACTATCGCATAGGTTTTACAAATCCGGAATCCCAGAGAGAGTGAGATGAAGGAGCGAGAGGTAACTATGGGTGCCGGGGTCGAGAGAACCCCGATTGGTTGGGACACGTGTGAACTTTGATCCTCGAACATCATATTTACTAAGAACTATTCTCCCCTTCACCACCAATCTACTACACTCAGCCGTTCATTTTGGTGGGACTCGTTCATTACTGACTCATGTATTTTCTAAGTTTCGTTTGCTTGTTGGTTCCGGTCGCCTGTTTCTCCGTTCTTGACTCAATTTGGATGACAGTTGGGGGATGACGATTTGATCATTCCATATCAATTTTAACATGACTGTATATCATTAATAGCTACTGCGCATGCGCCTATGTGAAAACTTGTAACGACCTCATTTCCCACAGTTTTCATCCGAGTTAGATGAAATTTTCAAGGAATGTGTGGGCTAAGGTGAAGACGGTCCCCTATATGTTTCTTCTTTCCTGACTCAATACTTCACTCTGCGCATGCGCAAATGTAAATTTTACCATGCATCATTTTCTCACGCCCTAGTCGCCCGATCTCGCTCAAATTTGGATGTTGGGGGGATGAAGATTTGATCATCCCATATCAATTTCAACATGACTGTATCATCAATAGTAGAGAGTTCCTAAACGATAAGTCAATTAGGATAAGGTGCTTGGGGATTTTATCATCTGGGGCGAGCCACGGCGGATGTTAACCTGATAAAATCAAGAGGGTCGAATTAGCATTTCATCTTAGAGTGACGCTACTTATCTTCAAGTAACACTGAACCACCAAGGGGATTTTCCCGCCTATCCCTTGTGTTCAGTTTCCAGCATTTCTAAGTTTCCTAGTTCTTTTCTTATTCACGAAAAGGGTTTGCAATGGCATATTTTGAAAATTAATGAACAAGAAAATGAATATAATTTTCATTAATCGTGAATACAATCAAGAAATGAATTTCACTGTTATCGATGTGTAAGGTTACTTTGCGATAGGGAGGAAGAGATGAGATAGGTTGGTTCGGGATAAAGCGTCTTATGTTTAGGTGAAATAAATTTGTCTTATTGGAGATGAGGCGCCTCATCTGCCCGCACATGCGCAGTAGTGTTTTCCGTTCACGATAAGGCGCCTCATCTCTATCTCCCTATCGCTTTAGGAACTATCTAGTTACTGCGCATGCGCCTATGGGAAGTCCTTGTAACGACCTTATATCCCACAGTTTTCATCCGAGTTGGATGGAACTATCAGGGAATGTGTGGGCTAGGGTGTAGACGGTCCCCTATATGTTTCTTTGTTCCTGACTCAATACTTTGCTCCGCGCATGCGCAAACGTAAATTCTACTATGCATTGATTCTACTATGGTTGATAGTTGGGGGATGACGATTTGTTTGTGTCTAAAGGGGACGACAGTTGTGTGTGAGAGAGAGAGAGAGATACAAATAAATAATCTTGATCATCTCCACACCAGTCAATCAATTTTCAAATCTAAATATATATTTGAGTTTGTCTCATCCTAGGCTATCGAGCGAACATAAAGTTTCCAAAAAATAGCTAACAAAAATTTATTTTCTCAATTTTTTTTTTTTTTTGCTCATAAATATTATTTTGAACAATTTTTTCCTGGAAAACGCTAACATCCCATATTTTTACGTATCTCAAATATCTACTAGAATTAATTGATGGTGATAGTGTCCTCTACAAACTGTAAAAATGCTTGTTGCTAGGCGTTGCTATGCGTTTGCCGGACGCGTCGGTTACGAGGGGGGTTTGCTACCGCTGCAGAAAGGCGTGGAGCGGGGGGTTTCGCAAACGGGTTTATTTAGCTTCTTGATTTCTTGTTTACATTTTTACCCGCAGACCAACTCTCGCTTCTTGCCTATAACGCGGTTAGGTATCGGCGCCCAGATTCGTGTGTGTTTTTCGTTTGTTTTTCTTTCCATTCTATTTATGATGCCTAATAGGCGATATTCCAGTAAAGGCAACCCCCCCCCCCCCCCCAAAGGATCCCAGAAAATGTAAGTTAATGTCTCTAAGGGATGAGGCTCCCTCAAAAAGTGATAAGTAATTGATAATAGTCAATAATGAATTTTGTTATCATTTATTTTATGAATTATTATTGTAAATGATATTCATAATATTTACCTGTTATTGTGCAATACATTTCCTGAAAGCAGAATGTTGATGCATTTTGAAAAGTAGTCCATTTACCTATCTTGTAAACAGATAATCACTCCAATTCAAGGGTCTTTAGGGTGAATTTCATCATCTTATTTTGAAAATGCAAACATACAAAAAAAAAAAAAAAAAAAAAACAGGTGTGCTAAAGACCACACGGGAGAAGTGTAAACTTCTATGACGATTTGGACATTACTTTCCACTCTGTTGAGATGTTGGGAAAGTAAAAGTGGACAGGCTCCGCCCCTGGACCCTCGGTAACTTTCCGCCTTGAGCCTTCGGCTAAAATGCTAAAACATGGAACATGCTTTCTTCCCGCTAATTCGTAAATGTAAATAAATTTAAAACTACGACATAAGGGTATGTCGTAGGTCAAATTCAAGGGTCTTTAGGGTGAATTTCATCATCATATTTTGAAAATGCAAACATACAAAAAAAAACAGGTGTGCTAAAAACCACACTGGAGAAGTGTAAACCTCTATGACGATTTGGACATTACTTTCCACTCTGTTGGGATGTTGGGCATGTGTTAGCTAAAATGCTAAAACATGGAACATGCTTTCTTCCCGCTAATTCGTAAATGTAAATAAATTTAAAACTACGACATAAATGTTTTAAAAATCGAAATTAGAACAGAGTACCTAAGTAGGTAATTTTCTGTTATGGTGCGCGTCTACAACTGCTATAAGCAAGATCAACTTCTCAACCAAGTGACAACAAAAGAAGCGGCATTGTTTACTATATCCATTTATAACATAAATAAATATAAAACAACGACATGAATAGAAGAACAAGTACGAAAGAAATGCGTGATAAATCGAGAGCTTTCCAACGAGTGGAGAACGATTTTTGTCCGGTGAAAAATAAAGAAGTTTTATTTCCCCAGCAACGGCTTGGTTGTCAAAACAGCGTGACGGTAAAATCGTATTCACACCCCGCTAAATTTTTCGACGCGGTGCGCCTATAGAAGTTTACACGTGACGGTTTTCAAGGCTGGATTCGGCTGATTTGTGACAGATTTTTTAACGTATTCCATTATCCTACTTTGAAATTATCATAAATTACTCAAATTCTCGGTATTCTACGTTGAATTTTGAGATCCAGTCAATTCACTTATGTGGTAAACGCCAAAAATAACTAGAATTCAATTTTGCTCCCTCACTCATCTTTGTATTCGTGCAGCAAGTAGACAAAAATTAGGTTTTGTGAAATTGAATGATGAATAAAAATTTGAATCGGTACCTATCGAGATTGAATACCTACGTGAATATTATTATTTTATATTTTTAAAAAAATTGAATAATAATATGCACTTCTATAAGTATTGAAATATTCATATTCTTCGAATGTAATTCCTATATTCATAGTTTCGAGTATAAATGTTGAATATTCGTAGCCAAAATATGAATACTTACAAATTTATTCATATAGGTACCTACAAAGAAATGCAACTATAAATAATAAAAAATAAAGGATAAATACATATTTGTATTTTCGGATATGTGTTTGCTCATCTCTGATTGTATGTAGGTAGGTACGAGGTTGGTAGATACCATTTCAGACCATTCTAAGACCGAATCTGTGAAAAAACCATAGGTGTATGTCTGCGTATTATTTGTGGTGTGAGTATGTGTGTGTGTGTTTGTGTGTGTGTGTGCCGCCACTTCCAAAAAGTTCTGGCATCTCGCCTCCAAGTGGCTGGTGTCATAGGTGACGTCCAGAGAGCATTTCGCCCAGCGGATGGCATAGCGGAGAATCTAACAGTTCTCCAAACTGTCATTTCGCTGGCTCGTATCAAGGAACGGCAGCTCCACCTTGCCGCTCTGGACGTCGCTAAGGCCTTTGACACAGTTAGCCACTTAGCCCTGACCGATTGTCTTCGTGGTGTCGGGGCACCTGCTCGTTTAATTGAATATGTTGCCTGTCTGTACCACGAAGGCGTGACGGTCCTAGAGGCACGAGGTGAGTTGTCAGGGGATGTTGTTATTGGGCGGGGGGTACGCCAGGGGGATCCTCTGTCGCCACTCCTCTTCAACCTGGACGTGGATACGGCCTTGGGTAAGCTGCCAGCTGAAATAGGGTTCGATCTCGCCCCTGGGGTGCGAGTAGGTGCATTGGCTTTTGCTGATGATGTCATCCTACGCGCAGAAACCCGTGAGGGCTTGCAGATCTCCCTCAACGCATTTGCTGAGCAGCTAGCCAGGTGTGGTTTGGTGGTCAACCCAGCTAAGTGTGGGTCGGTCTCCTTGGTCCCGTCAGGTCGCCAGCATAAGGTGAAGGTAGTGGATGAGGAGTGTTTTGTCTTAGGACAAACTTCCATCCCTGCCCGATCCATGCTGTGTGTGCCACCAGCAGTGTGGTGGAGCACTAGCTCGTGTCACCAAGGCTCCACTGAAGCCACAGCATAAGCTGCGCCTCCTTCGCACGTACTTACTGCCAAAGTTAACCTATGGGCTAGTCTTTGGCAGGCTTACTGCGGGGAGGCTGCTAGAGTTAGATCGTGAAGTTCGCTGAAGGTGCTTTGTCATCCAGCGGCTGGGATGTGGAGAGAGAGAGACTGTACCATATGCCGAGTGACCGGGGCAAGAAGCCAGATATCGTCGCCATCAAGCCCGATGGGTCTGCCATAATCCTGGATGTCCAAGTTGTCAGTGGCAGCGTGGACATGGAGCAGACCTGGAGGGCTAAAATAAGTAAATATGATAGGAACGACCTGCGACAAGCAATATCTGAGCTAAAGGGAGTGGCGCCTAATAAAATCAAGGTCATGGCCGCGACAGTGTCATGGCGCGGGGTGTGGTGCGGGAAAAGTGCCACGGAGCTTCTCGAGTTGGGCATCTCGGCAGGAGTGCTCCGTGGTATCACCACCCGCGTCCTTCGGGGCTCTTACCTCAATAGGTGGTCATTTTATAGGGGCACTTCCTTTCATCCTTCTCTCCCTCCTCCATCTTCCTCTACTTCCCTAATCCCTAGGGCTGGCGTCGGGTAAACCAGGGCGTCCTCCCCATTTTTTAATTTAGTTTTTTTCGTTTTTTTTTCTTAATGGCGTGCCCCCTCCGTTTTTGAGGGAAGATTTGTTTAAAAAAAAAAAAAAATGTGTGTGTGTGTGTGTGTGTGTGTGTGTTTGTGTTTTTTTTTTTTTTTTTTTTTTTTAAATTTTCTCCTCCACAGTACCCCTGTGTAAGAGGAGTTTATTATTCCGCCTGCTTCCCAAGAGACTACAGGCGATTTACATGCTATAACATCAGTAATTAACATACGCATTCTTATTTTTACGGTATTGAATGTAAATTACAAAAATATGCGGTAAAATAATCTAATATTACACTTTTTAAATGATAGTACAATAGGCTGGAAATCCAATCACTATCACAGCAAGTCCAAGTTCATAGAGTTAAGAAATACAATAATTTCATCCAAGTGGTCAGAAACGAGATCCCTCATCGGTATCGGCCAGGCACCGCATTTCAGGAAGCACTTCCTCTCCAGACGTGCACGCTGCTGTTCAAATTTGCAGCATCGAAACAAAAGGTGGTCCCAATCCTGTATCTCCCCTGAGCACATACAAGTAGCATCCTCACTGAGGCCGAACCGTTGCAGGAACTCACGTACTCTTCCATGTCCCGACAACATAAGAGTTAACCTCCAAGAAATAGGAAGATCAAGGGCAAGTCGGTCTCCTATTGTAGGGAAGAATGTCTTTGTCCTACGGCCGTCAGCTGTCGTCCTCCACATCTGTTCCCATAGCTCGATACTATGAGCACCACAATCCTGCTTGATTTTGGACTTAGGCATTAGGGAGAAAGCAACCGGGAGGTCCAGGCTCATGGCTGCCTCCTTTGCACAGGAATCCGCCTCTTCATTCCCAGCAGTGCCACCATGCGCCCGAGTGTGCTTCAATACCACTCTCCAGGTGTGTGTGTGTGTGTGTGTGTGCACTGGCTTTTGCCGATGATGTAATCCTACTCGCCGAAACCCGTGAGGGCTTGCAGGTCGCCCTCAATGCCTTTGATGAGCAGCTAGCCAGGTGTGCTTAGGTAGTAAACCCAGATAAGTGTGGGTCAGCCTCCTTGGTCCCGTCAGGTTGCCAGCATAATGTGAAAGTGGTGGACGAGGAGTGCTTTGTCATTGGGCAGTCACTCTATCCCCACCCATCTATGCTGGAGGTTTGGCAGTACCTTGGAGTAAACTTCATGGGTCCAAGCCGTGTGGACCTTGGTGGGGCACTAGCTCGTATCACCAAGGCTCCATTGAAGCCACAGCAGAAGCTGCGCCTCCTTCGCACGTACTTACTGCCAAAGCTGACCTATGGGCTAGTCTTTGGTAGGCTTACTGCGGGGAGGCTGCTAGAGTTAGATCGTGAAGTTCGCTCTGCTGTGTGCTCTTGGCTAGGCTTAGAGATGGCAATATTTCATGAAAAATCGATTTTTGGAAACATCGATGTATCGAGCTCATTAAATCGATGGGATAAAAAAAATCGAGGCCAAAATATCGATTTTTAAAAACATCGATGTTTTAACATTGAAGAAGACAAATTTTGTTAAAAGAAATATAAAGTGCTTGAATTTAATATAAATAAAGTAAGGTAATAGGCTACAAAATAGTAGTTTCTGAAAACGAACATTTAAGGGTTTAAAAAAACAATCATTTCATTTTGTTGCTTTATTTGTTAGTATTGAAAATTTTAAAGTAATAGATTAATCAAAGTTATATAATAATGATAATAAGTACAATAACTTATTTTAGACCCTACACACTATGTTATGTGTTTAAGGTAATATAATAAACCTAAAATGTAATAAAAAAAATAAAAACCAATAATTTAGTATAGTAAAAAAATAATAATATTATTCAAATTTACGATACTTAAATATTCTCGAGACAAAATTTTGATTTAAGAGTCCTCTCTACCCCTGGGTGTTTTGAAACATAACAGGCAGACAGACAGACAATTACCATGCAACAGAGGTAGAATCAGTGTGTATTTTGCGTTGTAAGGTTTCGCGCGGTCCCATTTTGCGCGTGTATTTTTCAACATATCAATGCAGTACGATATTATTTAAATAAATCTTAGTCTAAACTACTGTGATTGCTTTTTTATTTTTTTTAAAAAAGGTCATAAAACACGTTCTATTGATGATGAGATGAGAGGAATAATCTATGGTGAGGGGGTGGGGAGGAGATGGTGCAGACCGTTCCCATTTGTATCTTGATGCAGTCAGCTGGATGTTTTAATAGACAATTTCTTTCAAAACAAAATATAGAGCTTGTATATCTGAATTTCCGGTTCGAGATTGTCGGTAAAGCAACAGAAGTAAAAGCTTTATTCCGGCGAGTTAAAAAATCGATGGTTTGGGATGAAAACATCGATGTTAGATAAATATCGTACAGCAAAAATCGATGTCTAAACATCGATGTTTGAAACTAAAAAAATCGATTTTTCGAAAACATCGATTTTCTTTTGCCATCACTAGCTAGGCTTTCCACCTGGTGTCCCAAGTGCCTATGTCCATGCACCGGTCAAGGCCGGTGGGCTCGGTATTGTCTCTCTCTCAGCTAGCATACCATCTTTACGCCGCCAGCGCCTGCTCGCCCTTAGGGGCTCGAGCTGGGAGGTCGCTCGCACTGCTGCTGACCTTGACTTTGTCAAGCAGCAGTTGTTGTGGTGTGACTGAGCAACACCAACTGCTCCAAAACCCAGCTCATATGCTGAGTTTGTTGCTGCACTACATGGGTCAGGGGATGGTAAGGAACTCCGACTGTACTCTGAATCCCCCATTTCTTCCCAGTGGGTGAAATGGGCTTCAGAGGGCATTGGGGCCCGTGACAACCGCCATTTTCATGCCGTCCGGGTGGCCACATTGGTCACCTCGGTGAGGTGTTCGTCAAGTAGTTGCGGGACAGTGGACACCCTTTGCGTGCCTGTCGGGGTAAAAATGAGAATCTGTATCATGTGGTGCAGCAATGTCCCCGTACTCACGGTGGCCGCATTCTCCGTCACGATGCGGTTGCCAAGCAGATAGAAGGCGCTCTGTCATCCAGCGGTTGGACTGTTGAGAGAGACTTTATCACATGCCGAGTGACCGGGGCAAGAAGCCGGATATCGTTGCTGTCAAGCCCGATGGGTCTGCCATTATCCTGGATGTCCAGGTTGTCAGTGGCAGCGTGGAAATGGAGCAGACCTGGCGGGCTAAGAAAAGTAAATGTGATAGAAATGATCTGCGACAGGCGATATCTGAGCTAAAAGGAGTGGCACCTAATAACATCAAGGTCATGGCTGCGACCTTGTCATGGCGCTGGGTGTGGTGTGGGAAAAGCGCCACGGAGTTACTCGAGTTGGGCATCTCTGCAGGAGTACTCCGTGGTATCACCACCCGCGTCCTGAGGGGTTCTTACTTGAACTGGTCGTCATTCTATAGGGGCACTTCCTTTCATCCCATTCTTCCTCCTCGTCCTGCAACTTACCTTATCCCTAGAGCCGGCGTCGGGTAAACCGGGGCGTCCTCCCCACTTTTTTATTTTATTTGTTTATTTTTCAATTTAATGGTGTGCCCCCTCCGCCTTTGAGGGAAGTTTTGTAAAAAAAAAAAAAAAAAGTGTGTGTGTGTGTGTGTTTGTGTGTGTGACACAAATTTTGTCGACGCTGCCCAAACCACTATTGTCAACCGATTTTCGAGATTCTTTCTTTGTTCGATCCCAATTTTAGTCTAGTATTCTGTAGAGTCTACCCACGGTGGGTAACCCACCCAAATGACTAGACAAATTTAAATTAATAAATAAATTAAAATGAATATAAGAAATTGAAATAAATACCTACGAAATATTGTTTTACATGATTTCATGTGAAAATAGGAACTGTAAATATACGGATCCTTGATAAAACTGGAACTACTAATGTAAACAGCTCAAGAGGGATTCTGTAGAACGTACCTAACTAACTCTTCGCTAGACAATATGAAATTCAAGTGCCCATTGCTCAGGAAACTGAGAATAACAAAGTAATCACAGTGTAGATTTGGAAATAATATTCCACAGGTCCTAGGGGACCTAGGTACCTATTTACTTCTACTATGAAAACTTAGTAATGTCAATAATTATGTTCAATTTTTCTAAAGCTCCAAAAAAAAAAAAAAAAAATAAAAATATATATATAGTATATATTTTTTGATACTATATATTTTTAATCTAGTATACAGGGTGTATTGCAAGCAGATGACAATACTCAAGGGGGTTAAACTCGACCAAAAATGTAGTTCAACAACGCCAACCGCAACTCTCTATCTCAATCCGTTTCAGAGATATGTCGTTTTTAATGTTTTATCGAAAAACCCATGTTTTTTAGCATAGAAACCCCAATTTCTCCATTTTACCTCACTTTATCTTAACATTCGACCCCATTTTCGGAATTGATGCACCTTTGTTCTTGGAAAGTACCGCCTAAAAAACCTAATATCCATTCAGAAGGTTACCGTTTCTAAATAAGTAACATTCCTTACTGTACTAGAAAGTTTCCTACGTTTCTAATTGAAAAATAAAAAAATACTGCACACTGAAGGATCTTACAATTGTAGAGAAACTTAATCAGCTTTTCAACGGTATGATCCAAATGTTAAGGTCATTCCAATTTCATGGAGAAATTCAAGTTGCAGTGTGAAAAAACGTTGGAAGGAACCTACAAAAAGTTGTGGTAGGGGTGGGGGGTCAGTTCAAGCAACTTCAATTTTGATTTTTTCAAGTTCAAGTTGGTTCAAGTACAAACTGGCCATTTCTTCAGTAGAAGTTTAAAATTCTAATTTACTACATGATCTTTTTTTTTTTTTTTTTTCAGATTTAAAAAATTAGAAAATAAAGTTTACCAACTACCTCCTACTAACGTTTTTTGTTGAATTTCTCCATGAAATTGGAAGATAATCTTAATTTTGTGCATACCGTTGAAAGGGTGATTAAATTTCCCTG
This sequence comes from Adelphocoris suturalis, assembly GCA_030762985.1. Taxonomy (NCBI): domain Eukaryota; kingdom Metazoa; phylum Arthropoda; class Insecta; order Hemiptera; family Miridae; genus Adelphocoris; species Adelphocoris suturalis. The sequence continues at coordinate 68,889,967 of CM061045.1, read as the reverse complement.
CTTTTGTGAGAGCCCCCAGTTTGCAGTATTTTTATTTAGAAACGTAGGAAGCTTTCTAGTACTGTAAGGAATGTTACTTATTTAGAAACGATAAACTTTTGAATGGCTATTAGGGTTTTTAGACGGTACTTTTCAAGAACAACGGTGCATCAATTCCGAAAATTGGGTTGAATGTTGAGATAAAGTGAGGTAAAATGGAGAAATTGGGGTTTCTATGCTAAAAAACATGGGTTTTTCGATAAAACATTACCTAAATACGACATATCTCTGAAACGGATTGAGATAGAGAGTTGCGGTTGGCGTTGTTGAACTACATTTTTGGTCGAGTTTAACCCCCTTGAGTATTGTCATCTGCTTGCAATACACCCTGTATACTAGATTAAAAATATATAGTATCAAAAAATATATACTATATATATTTTTTTATTTATTTATTTATTTTTTTTTTTGGAGCTTTAGAAAAATTGAACATAATTATTGATATTACTAAGGTTTCATAGTAGAAGTAAATAGGTACCTAGGTCCCCTAGGACCTGTGGAATATTATTTCCAAATCTACACTGTGATTACTTTGTTATTCTCAGTTTCCTGAGCAATGGGCACTTGAATTTCATATTGTCAAGCGAAGAGTTAGTTAGGTACGTTCTACAGAATCCCTCTTGAGCTGTTTACATTAGTAGTTCCAGTTTTATCAAGGATCCGTATATTTACAGTTCCTATTTTCACATGAAATCATGTAAAACAATATTTCGTAGGTATTTATTTCAATTTCTTATATTTATTTTAATTTATTAATTAATTTAAATTTGTCTAGTCATTTGGGTGGGTTACCCACCGTGGGTATGCTCTATAGAATACGTCTTTATTATTCGATAGCTGTATTTTATGAAGCTGTACCTATGCTTCCTTGGTGTTTTAACTCTGGTCACCTATCTGCAATAATAAAAATATTTCCCACAATGATTGTGTCCATACAGTTACTTGCAGAAAACCCTGGTATTTTGAAAAGGATTAATAGACCTCAGAGATATAGTTATTTTTATATCTATATTATAGATTAATTATCCATATTATATTATGGATGCTTAATTTTTATTTCATTAAACGCGACGTGTAGGTATTTGTACGAGAGTGACGAAAACTGAATTTTAGAATGATGCTATATTTATTTGCAAATACAAAATTCTTCCGAGATTTTGTGCAAAAATACTATGAAGATGAAAATAGTATGTTGCCCGTGAAGACAACCCTACCTAAGCCTAATAAATTATCCATCTATAGTTCAACTTTAACGTTAACTTATTGGTCCACTCGATCGTAATAGTTACCTTACAAAATATACTTTAAACAAATAATAATAATAAAAATAAAAATAAATAAATACACAAAACAAAATGTAGAAGAAAAAACAGAGAAGACGGAGGCGGACTACGGTAGGAGTACGACTGGCAGTCACGCGAGTGAGGCGTTTACATACCGCCTTCACTACCACATACCACTCGCACTGCCCGCTCTTTGAGGTCCGCACCGAAAAAAACCGCCAGTGGAGGGAGCACAGGCAGGACGAGTGGGAGGAGCAAGGGGCAGCGCGAGAGAGGTGTTTACATGCTTTCGCTGCCCTCTTCCCTGCTCACTTCCAACTTTCACGGAAGTGGGCTGAATGTATAAACGAGGTATCAGGGTTGATCGAACTGGATGCAAGTTGCATGAACAATAGTAATTTCATAAGTTCGGTCCAGTAGTTTTGGAGGAAAGCTCTGGACGGCGGACGGTTTTTTTTCCAAATTCGATTTTCTGATTTTACGAATCCTGAAACGTAAACCTACAAATTTTAAGGGGGGGGGGGGGGGGGGTTTAAAAAAATTTTTTGGTCGATTGCAAAGGTTAATTAATGAAAATAATTAACCAAACCAGATAGAACCAGTTGAATCAGCGTTGATAACTACATCTTATGTGCCACATTCAAGGGGTTTACTTTCAACCATTTTTTCGTTCTAAACGCACCAATAGTGAAATGGATCAAGGAAGCTCAACTTATGGTATGGCCTGGAAAATTAAAAAAAAAAAATTCAAATTTCCGATTTTTCGTATGAAAATTGCGGCCCGGAATGAGCGATACATACATAACACATAACAAAAACTTTAAAATAGAAATAAAGACTCTCTGATGCGTGGAACGGATTTGGCAAATAGGTACGTATGGGACTTTGATTTTTATAATAGCAAACGAAAATAATGCTCAATATTTTTGAATATTTCTTAGAAACTACCAATGTATACATTTTTCCTACTATAAGTAGGTGTATACGTGTGTGGGCATCATTGATGACTTGATCCTAAGAATACGATAATTCTTTCCTTCGTCTTATGATGGAAATTGTATATTAATTGAAAATGTGACTATTTCCTGGTCTTACTCAACCACTTGAACGAGAGTGACACTTTTGTTTTCGTGTGATGCACTTGTCGATTCACACATTTGGGCTGATTGGGACGACGTGGAAGGTTTTTGCCACACCACTGTAAGGTGGCTCCATACTTTGCCATGTTTGTCCAGCAGTACCGAAAAAGCTTCAACTCAAATTTCAACAATCAAGTTTCAACTTGTACCTGATCAAAGTGGTATCGCAAGTTGTAATTATGCTCTACCATACCTAGGAGGCCCCGTTTAAAAATTCAGTATAGATAGGTACATCAGAAAAGCTGAATAGGAACAAAAGAAGCTAATGAGCCCACTCAGCTGATTAGAAGGGTTTGTTAAGTTGTAATATAATTACTCTACCACATCGAAAGATGTCCCGTTCCAATTTTTAGCATCTTAAGTTTGATTGGAACCAAATTAGGTGCAGAGTTCACTCTGCTGATTAGGGTGATTCTGTAAGTTGTAATTATACTCTACTACACCCAAAGAGATCCCGTTCCAATGTCCAGCATCTCAAGTTGAATAGAAATCAAATAAGCATCAGAGTTCACTATGGTGATTAGAGTGATTCATCAAAATGAAAGTATACACTACCGCACCAAGAGCGAATGGTTGGGGGGGGGGGGGGGGGGTCCTCACTTCATCATCGAATAGGAATGAATATAGGAACGAATATGAACATTCGATAATTTAACAGAATTATCCTACAATAAATCAGGAAAATTCCGTCATGCGATCATGCTGCATGACTTGAACTTTTTTTTTTTTTTTTTGTTTGCGCTTGAGTGGTGAAAAATATTAATTTTTGAGAGAGAAATTGACCGAAGACCATCCGCACATTCCCAGAAAATGTCGTCTATATCGAATGAAACGTGTAGACGTGATGCAAGTTAAAAGTATTTCATTCTTGCACGAGTAGCAGCTACTAAGTTATGATCGTGTCGAATTTTATATGGGGCAATTAAATCGTCTTTTCCCGCCTAGGTAACCTCCAAACTTGGGGTATATTCGATGAATAGACCTTGAGAAAATAGCGCTTTATTCGTTTGCGTAGAGTGAAATATTAATATGTGAATACAGAAACTGATAGGGAACCATCAGCAATAATCATTCCCCGAGAATTTAATCAATTCCAGAGGTAAACTAAGGAATTAGGTCGTTACAAGTATTTTTGGATAACTACTCAGACAAACAACATCCTCTTACAGAGAGAATTGATACAAATCAAATTCAGAACTATCTAAAACGTAAAAATGAGAGTGGTAATTTTGATTTTGGCGAGAAAAAAAATTTTCAACTCCCGAAGAAGAAAAAACTGTTATAAGAAGGTACTGGTCCCCCAACAAGTCTAGCGATCAGCAATAAATTATAGAATGAACTAGAGGGGCCTCCTACCTAGATTACTGTCTTCTTACTAGTTGTTTTCGACTTGGGTGCATTATTTATTATTCTTTTTTAATACAACTCGATATCATTCTGAGAATTTTGACACCAATCACGCTCTCCTTCGATGATTATACATATTTCTATTATTTTTCGAAGTTTCGAATAGTAACTACATCACAGCCCTTTGTGACGTACCTAGTAATTATTCGGAACTTTCAATAATCATAGACTACTCACTAAACTAGGAGAGAGCGTTCAGTATCGAAACCATCAGGATAATTGCTGTTCACGTTTTCTTTTGTGTTTGCCTGTCAATGGCCCCTCTAAATTGTATAAATCCATTTCTTTCCGAGTTCAAGATCAATAGGAAAACGATAAAATGAAACTGTTACTTCGCCAGCTTCTGCAATCTTTTTTCGCTTATTACAACCGTAAGCTGTGCACTGAGTCGTTTTCACAGGTAGTTTACACAGGTTTACTAAAAACGTTTGTGAAAATACGAAGGAATTAGTAGCAAGGAAATTGAAGGGCTACAGACCTGTATTAAACCTGAATAATGGGAAGACCCCGAACCGAGGAGGGGGCAGCTTGAGATATCCAAAGTCCTCCAGTCGGGAAAGATCAAAGGAACAAAGCGCGCCGCCCAAGATCGCGTTCGCCAGTCCTAAATTTCTTTTTCCGCCTCTAATGATCAAGGAAATTTTTTCTTGTTTGTGCCTACATGTTCTCATATAGTTCCCAAACACGGCTTGAACCTGATTTTTTGAATTAAAAAAAAAAATCAATTTGAAATTGCAATTTGAAAACGAAATTTAAAATTTTTTTTTTTTTTTTTTTTCCAAGTTCCATGATATTTCCAATATTCTCGTAGATACAAACTCAAATATATATTGGAACAGGAAAATTGATTCATCCCTTGTAGAAATAATTGGAATACACTTTTTATCTACCCTCTCTCTCGCACAACTGTCGTCCACAATGGCCTTGAGAGTGCAAAGGAAAGATGCACCTACAGATGTTACAAATAACTTTTGGATCTGGATGCGGTGGGAAACAACCAGCGAAAGTATAATAGGGCTACGCAAATTAAACAAAATCATCTGCGACCTGGGTTTCGAGAGTCTATGGATCTCTCAGGAGCATAATTCCATACCCGCAAACGTAGACAACATAGTCCTAGCCTATGAAAATAAAACTAAAATGGCAGATAGGCAAGCTTAGGAATCTAATAATTATAGCGATATTTTCAGGCAGCTACAGATTGGTGGCAATGTGGGGTACCTACCTCTTCGGGTTAGGCCCATTTGTGGGTATTAGACTGGCAAGAGCCCGAAACATTGATCGACATAGTGTTCGATTGCCATATATATGAATTTGCGAGAGAGAAACTTAGTAAACATTCTGATCTATGTATTACACGGAAAACTTTTTCTTAAACCCAACGTCGAGCGTCATTTAGTTTGTGTACAACTACTCGTCCTTGTGCGAGGCGCTGAAAATGCGAGCATATACATTTAATGAATGAAAGTGCGGTTTTAAGATATTGTAGGTAATACCCCTTTATCGAATTTGTCAAAAAAAATTCAATCAAATTCAACTTGTAATTGCAATTTTGAAGACAAAATTACAAAACATTTCAAAATGATGGATGATACTTCCAATCTCGTATTCGTCTTGAGAACATTTCCATAATTAAATTTTAATTTTTAATGAAAATGTTTCTACAAAAATGGAATAAACTTTTGGTGCGGCCGTAGCACTATGTCTTATCTCAGAATCATATTAAACTCCTGTCCACATTTGCCTTAAAGAGGGAAGAAGGTGAACAAACGTAACAACTGAGTCATTGTATACAAAAATTATCAGAAGTTTTCCGTTATGTTACGCTTTGAGTGATGCAAATTGTAATAATTTCCTATCCAGGGAGGCCTTAGTATAGACATGGAAATCTCAAAAATCTGAAACTTTGCACAGGGGCTGCATTTAGGTTTTCGTAGTGCCCCGAAACTCAGCAGTCCAATCCTTCATCACCCAAGAATTTTTTAGGCAAAAAAAAAAAAAAAAAAAAAAAAAAAAAAAAAAAAAAAAAAAAAAAAAAAAAAAAAACGGGTAAAAATTGCGTTTTGAAGTGTTTTGCAAGGTTTTGGGAACAAATAATTATTTTATTGGTTAGACAACTCTAAACCTCACAAGTCCATGGTCATGTAAATCGCAAAATCTAATTACCTAGGTAGTACCGAACAACGCTAACAAATTATCATCACAAAAAATATCTAGATTGAAGAGATACTACAGTAGGTATATGTATCGATTCAGCAATGCAATATTGATCACAGAAAATATGAAAGTGATGAACGTGGAAGTGACGTGTACCTATTGTCTGTAACGGGAATAATAAACGTTTGTCAAGAATTTGCTGCGTTTTTAAACTGTTTT
>CM061045.1:68274929-68283623 GCA_030762985.1 Adelphocoris suturalis | reverse complement strand
TTATCGTATTCTTAGGATCAAGTCATCAATGATGCCCACACACGTATACACCTACTTATAGTAGGAAAAATGTATACATTGGTAGTTTCTAAGGAATATTCAAAAATATTGAGCATTATTTTCGTTTGCTATTATAAAAATCAAAGTCCCATACGTACCTATTTGCCAAATCCGTTCCACGCATCAGAGAGTCTTTATTTCTATTTTAAAGTTTTTGTTATGTGTTATGTATGTATCGCTCATTCCAGGCCGCAATTTTCATACGAAAAATCGGAAATTTGAATTTTTTTTTTTTTTTTTTAATCTCTAGGCCATACCATAAGTTGAGCTTCCTTGATCCATTTCACTATTGGTGCGTTTTGAACGAAAAAATGGTTGAAAGTAAACCCCTTGAATGTGGCACATAAGATGTAGTTATCAACGCTGATTCAACTGGTTCTATCCTTTGCAATCGACCAAAAAAATTTTTTTTAACCCCCCCCCCCCCCCTTAAAATTTGTAGGTTTACGTTTCAGGATTCGTTAAAATCAGAAAATCGAATTTGGAAAAAAAAACCGTCCGCCGTCCAGAGCTTTCCTCCGAAACTACTGGACCGAACTTTATGAAATTATTATTGTTCATGCAACTTGCATCCAGTTCGATCAACCCTGATACCTCGTTTATACATTCAGCCCACTTCCGTGAAAGTTGGAAGTGAGCAGGGAAGAGGGCAGCGAAAGCAGGTAAACACCTCTCTCGCGCTGCCCCTTGCTCCTCCCACTCGTCCTGCCTGTGCTCCCTCCACTGGCGTTTTTTTCGGTGCGGACCTCAAAGAGCGGGCAGTGCGAGTGGTATGTGGTAGTGAAGGCGGTATGTAAACGCCTCACTCGCGTGACTGCCAGTCGTACTCCTACCGTAGTCCGCCTTCTCTGTTTTTTCTTCTACATTTTGTTTTGTGTATTTATTTTTTTTTATTTTTATTATTATTATTTGTTTAAAGTATATTTTGTAAGGTAACTATTACGATCGAGTGGACCAATAAGTTAACGTTAAAGTTGAACTATAGATGGATATTTTATTAGGCTTAGGTAGGGTTGTCTTCACGGGCAACATACTATTTTCATCTTCATAGTATTTTTGCACAAAATCTCGGAAGAATTTTGTATTTGCAAATAAATATAGCATCATTCTAAAATTCAGTTTTCGTCACTCTCGTACAAATACCTACACGTCGCGTTTAATGAAATAAAAATTAAGCATCCATAATATAATATGGATAATTAATCTATAATATAGATATAAAAATAACTATATCTCTGAGGTCTATTAATCCTTTTCAAAATACCAGGGTTTTCTGCAAGTAACTGTATGGACACAATCATTGTGGGAAATATTTTTATTATTGCAGATAGGTGACCAGAGTTAAAACACCAAGGAAGCATAGGTACAGCTTCATAAAAATACAGCTATCGAATAATAAAGACGTATTCTATAGAGCATACCCACGGTGGGAAACCCACCCAAATGACTAGACAAATTTAAATTAATTAATAAATATAAGAAATTGAAATAAATACCTACGAAATATTGTTTTACATGATTTCATGTGAAAATAGGAACTGTAAATATACGGATCCTTGATAAAACTGGAACTACTAATGTAAACAGCTCAAGAGGGATTCTGTAGAAACGTACCTAACTAACTCTTCGCTTGACAATATGAAATTCAAGTGCCCATTGCTCAGGAAACTGAGAATAACAAAGTAGTCACAGTGCAGATTTGGAAATAATATTCCACAGGTCCTAGGGGACCTAGGTACCTATTTACTTCTACTATGAAAACTTAGTAATGTCAATAATTATGTTCAATTTTTCTAAAGCTCCAAAAAAAAAAATATATATATTTAGGATCCTGGTTGTCCTCAGGTAGCAACATAATAATCTACACAGTATTGTTCATTCTAGTTTAACACTTTATTACGCGAACTCTCAGTCGTCAATGATCTCGGAACACCAGCTCAGTTCTTTTTATCGAGGTCTCCTAGCTACCAACATCAACAATAATCATGCGTTGCTGCGCTCTCGCTGGGCAACCGAGAACCTCTCTAATCCTGGTAGGTAGATCCATTTGTTCTGCAAATCCAGCGCCCACACGGCCAGCCTGACACTGATCGCGACCCTGCGATCCTGTAAATGAAAGTAGCTTGGCGCAGCATCAACTCTAAATAAATGTGAAATATGTGGTGAACTACTAGAATCATCTAGTTGAAGCCATACATACAAATGCCTGATTTAGCGAGGTGCCTGAATTTCTTGTACGCTTCGGTAGGTACCTACCTAAACGTTAAGTTAATTGATACAAAAAATGATGAATCTTTTATTCAGTATACAGTTACCTACTCAAATTTTTAAATCATGTATAGGTATATTATAAATGTATTATACATTTTATATTACTTTTCCCTTTTTTATATTACTTCTTACTGTATCAACTTGATGTATCATGTATTTTATATTACTTTTCCTTTTTATTTTACTTCTTACTGTTTTTTTTTGAAAATTTTCATTTTGTTTTTATTTACATATTCATTTATTTATTACTATTACAACTTTTTTATTGAGTCTCCTCATGGTGCAATATTGTCCTTTCAGTTCTCTTTATTTCAAATAGTACCTCCCACTTGTGTTTATTTATTTATTTTTTTTTTAAATTCATTTATACATTTTATATCAATTTATACATTTAAATTGATAGATGAACAAATAGTACTTGTCTGCCTCCTGTTGGTGCAACCGTCGTTTCGGTATTCACTAATACCTCCCAACAGGGGTACCTCCTCTTTTGACAGACTTATACTAATTTAAATGCTTTATTACATTCAGTTTTTATTATTATTGCAACAAATAATACTCGTCTGCCCTCCTGTTGGTGCAACCGTCATTTCGGTATTCACTAATACCTCCCAACAGGGGTGCCTCCTCTTTTGACAGACTTATACTAATTTAAATGCTTTATTACATTCAGTTTTTATTATTATTGCAACAAATAATACTCGTCTGCCTCCTGTTGGTGCAACCGTCATTTCGGTATTCACTAATACCTCCCAACAGGGGTACCTCCTCTTTTGACAGACTTATAACTATTTAAATGCTTTATTACATTCCTTTTTTATTATTATTGCAATAATTGTCTGCCTCCTGTTGGTGCAACCGTCATTTCGGTATTTACTAATACCTCCCAACAGGGGTGCCTCTCTCTTTTGACAGACTTATAACTATTTAAATGCTTTATTACATTCCTTTCTTATTATTATTGCAATAATTGTCTGCCTCCTGTTGGTGCAACCGTCATTTCGGTATTTACTAATACCTCTCCCACAGGGGTACCTCCTCTTTTGACAGACTTATATTAATTTAAATGCTTTATTACTATCAGTTTTTATTATTGTTGCAATAATTGTCTGCCTCCTGTTGTGTGCAACCGTCATTTCGGTATTCACTAATACCTCCCAACAGGGGTACCTCCTCTTTTGGCAGACTTGAATTAATTTAAATGCTTTATTTACTTTCAGTTTTTTATATGTTTAAATTGATATAGAATATGCTTTTTTGATAGATTGATATAGAATTATTCACTTTCAGTTTTTATATGTTTAAATTGATATAGAATATGCTTTCTTGATAAATTGATATTGATATGGCATAGACTTTAATTAATATAAGTACATGCTTTAATTTAACGTGGTCAGCTTAAGGCTGAGCAGGTATTTCAGCAAAACAGCTAAAAGAGAGCGAGTCAAGAGGTCTCTCATAACGACAGATATTAAATAATCGATTATAGGTTTCAAATACGTAAAGGCCCATTTTGACTCGTCTACTGTGAATGATCATCCAAAGTGAACAATGCAAACTGCATTTCACTTACACTCCATCGAAAGTGAAGGACGAACGAATTCAATCAAAAATTATTTTTTGGATGAAAGATGATCGGGGCATTATCGAGGGTGACCTCCTAGTCCTATCTCTTAAACGAAACATCAGGACGAGAATGCACAGAATGGAAAAATGACTTTAAAACCAATACGGACGAAAGTGAACGATTTAGGCGGACAAAACGAATGAAACGTGTAAACGCGAATGATTCATTCGAGATGATTCACTCTGGATGGTCATCAAAAGTGAAATTGTGTAAGTTTGGCTTAAATTTCAGTTGCCATCCACTAGTTAACTGTCATCAATCAACATTCTTATATCCAAAGCGGTTTGGAACTTTTCTAAGACGATTGAGGGCGTATTTAAGGTATATCAAATATCCCACCTTAAAATGGGCAATTTTTGCTATACCCTTATCGAATTATTCTTTGGAACAATCAGCTTACTTAGAAATTTCAAAAGCACCCTGTTCTCTAATACCTGTGGTGACTAATCTAAAGGTGACTCAGAAGTACAATCCTCTCCTACAATTATCAACTCTCTTGAACGAGATACCTTGCCAAACCTAAGCTACTTGGGAGAAACTTTAGTAGCACGATGAACAAGTGTACTGCTGTGCGTACAAGCTGGGTATTCCCCATCACGTCTTGCCGTGATCTGTCTTCGTCCATCATACTCAATGAACCTTTAGAGTACCCATCATAATCAACATACCACTCAGCCTACTCGATCCCATAGCTATAAAATGTAAGTCTATTTGAAACGTTCCAAAAACTCTTGAAGATCCATAGATGCAAAACAGCATCCTTGATCTACCACTACCCGATTCATTGGTCCTAATAGTGCATTTCATACAACAGTGCATTTATAGCGTTAGGTCCTTAAAGTTTATATATGAGTAAGTGATACAAGACAATATTTGGTAGAGGAATCGACAACACAAAGATAAGTGTCCCTCATTCCACTCGATTTTCCTAATATGTTATCCAAATGAACAGTCTTTTATGGCATAGTCACTTTGGAGATGGGATGTAATACAACTTGTATTTTACTAGAATCGCGCTTCGCCGTTTCTGAACCCACTTCGATATGGGTTCAAACCAATAATGGTTGTACATTGTTTCCAACGTTTTCTACCACCCTAGGTAAAATATCATCTGTGGATATTATTTGTGACAGACCATCGAAGAGAGTGGGGAACTATGGGAAGAAACGAGAACGCGAATTGCGTTGGATTTTTCAACAAAGGATACCAAACTGGATATCATAGATAACTAGAATTTATTCATCGATATCTTTTTCTTTCAATTTAGTGACTATTTCACCTAGGTACAATGGAATTCAATGGAAGCCAATCTGATGACAGGTACTGTGGTAACAATGTTCACGTGTATACTGAAATTTTGTAATGACTGACTAGTATCTAAATATTCTAAGCCAGATTTCTTACGCCCGTGTGGGTGAAACCAGTACTGTACCAGTTTCGTAAACCAGGAATACTAGTTTTGGAGTATTCTGAATATATATCCGAGATTTCTAATAATTTTGGTTTGACTTCAATGGGCAAAACCACATGTTTCTGCAAATGCCTGCAAAGAACTCAAACTCACTGATTGGCATTTGTGGCTGATCATCATCAGCAATAACCACACTAATTGAATTTGCCCTGACCTTAACTTCGATATCTGTAATTTTGTTGGCTTGAGTGATAACATGTATTTTGTCAGTCATTAACATAAGCATCTCAGGATTCAATATTTCTCTACCAATGATTATACGAAAAGTCATGGAATTGTTTGGTACTATCTGGAACAAAAAAGTAAGTCTATTTGTGCTGGCACTTAAAGCTTACAAATACATTTAATAGCAGAAGAATCCAAACTAGTAAGTAAAATCTCAGTTGAATGGATTTGACCTCGAAATTTTGGGCTGAGATGTTCTACTAGAAGAGAATACTTTGAACCTCTATCAAAATAATCGACAAAACGCTTACCATTGTGGGTTAAGTTCTCCAACAGGGTTCACATGGCAAAGGGAAACCTTTTTTTTTTTCAGGCAGCAACTCATTTTTACTAGGTCTTGTTTCTCTGCTTCCAAAATCAGATTTCTTCAAAGGGCAACGAATAAGTATGAGTCCTTTCCTTTAGCATTGTAGCAGGTCATATCCTATTGTGGAAGTTGACGATGTAGAGTCTAGAGTTGAGCTTTGTGTGTGGGTGTAGTCACTATGTAGCGGATGCTGGTTGTGACCGAAAATAATACATTCAGATTAATGGTGCATAGAGCTTTTGCGTGTGGGTGTGGTGTTTGGGTACAGGGTGCTGGTTGTGATCGAAAATAATACATTCAGATTCATGGTGCCCGATTTTCCGATTCACAAGCACTGAACTGAGTATACAGCTTAATTATGGTAACAGGAAATTGGCCTCTTTTGGCTGTAAACCCAGGCTCTTGTCCACCGTTAAACAATATTCCACCGTACTAATCTACGATTTAGGATTGAATCCTTCCGCCCCTGGGTTGAATGTAGGAAGCGTGATTTGATTATCATTTGGTTTGAAAAACATTCACATTATAAGGGTATGTATGGTATGATTTTGTAACTCAAGTTGGGATACCAGTGTCGGCAAATTTGTTTTTCTCCTTCTGGGCGTCGCATCGTATCCCTCTTCTGATTTAAGATCCTGGTTGTCCTCAGGTAGCAACATAATAATCTACACAGTATTGTTCATTCTAGTTTAACACTTTATTACGCGAACTCTCAGTCGTCAATGATCTCAGAACACCAGCTCAGTTCTTTTTATCGAGGTCTCCTAGCTACCAACATCAACAATAATCATGCGTTGCTGCGCTCTCGCTGGGCAACCGAGAACCTCTCTAATCCTGGTAGGTAGATCCATTTGTTCTGCAAATCCAGCGCCCACATATATATATATATATAGTAAAAATTTTTGATACTATATATTTTTAATCTAGTATACAGGGTGTATTGCAAGCAGATGACAATACTCAAGGGGGTTAAACTCGACCAAAAATGTAGTTCAACAACGCCAACCGCAACTCTCTATCTCAATCCGTTTCAGAGATATGTCGTATTTAGGTAATGTTTTATCGAAAAACCCATGTTTTTTAGCATAGAAACCCCAATTTCTCCATTTTACCCCACTTTATCTCAACATTCACACCCAATTTTTCGGATTGATGCACCGTTGTTCTTGAAAAGTACCGTCTAAAAACCCTAATAGCCATTCAAAAGTTTATCGTTTTTAAATAAGTAACATTCCTTACAGTACTAGAAAGCTTCCTACGTTTCTAAATAAAAATACTGCAAACTGGGGCTCTCACAAAAGCAGGGAAATTTAATCACCCTTTCAACGGTATGCACAAAATTAAGATTATCTTCCAATTTCATGGAGAAATTCAACAAAAAAACGTTAGTAGGAGGTAGTTGGTAAACTTTATTTTCTAATTTTTTAAATCTGAAAAAAAAAAAAAAAAAATGATCATGTAGTAAATTAGAATTTTAAACTTCTACTGAAGAAATGGCCAGTTTGTACTTGAACCAACTTGAACTTGAAAAAATCAAAATTGAAGTTGCTTGAACTGACCCCCCACCCCTACCACAACTTTTTGTAGGTTCCTTCCAACGTTTTTTCACACTGCAACTTGAATTTCTCCATGAAATTGGAATGACCTTAACATTTGGATCATACCGTTGAAAAGCTGATTAAGTTTCCCTACTTTTGTAAGATCCTTCAGTGTGCAGTATTTTTTTATTTTTCAATTAGAAACGTAGGAAACTTTCTAGTACAGTAAGGAATGTTACTTATTTAGAAACGGTAACCTTCTGAATGGATATTAGGTTTTTTAGGCGGTACCTCTCAAGAACAAAGGTGCATCAATTCCGAAAATGGGGTCGAATGTTAAGATAAAGTGAGATAAAAATGGAGAAATTGGGGTTTCTATGCTAAAAAACATGGGTTTTTCGATAAAACATTAAAAACGACATATCTCTGAAACGGATTGAGATAGAGAGTTGCGGTTGGCGTTGTTGAACTACATTTTTGGTCGAGTTTAACCCCCTTGAGTATTGTCATCTGCTTGCAATACACCCTGTATACTAGATTAAAAATATATAGTATTGTTAGACGAAATACGATGGAATATGAAATGAAAAATAAGCTTGTATTTTTCTAACCAATTGCACGGAATCACAACTTAAACTAGACAACAACATTTTTGTCGGTTTCGGCGTCCCTCTCGACGCGCACACATGTGTTTCCAGCACAACACTTCACCCATCCGGCGGTCAGGCTGGAACGCCTGCGTAGGGCGTGAGCCGGTCAATATGGACGACCTTCGGCGAGCCTGTCCTGCGCCGCACACGCACCACGACATCGTTGATCCGGTTGACCACTGTGTAGGGACCCTCCCACGGACACATCAACTTCGGGTTCCTACCCCTGGTGCGGCGCGGATTATGGAGCCAAACGAGATCCCCTGTCTGGAAGTTTCTGTGGTGGCAGTCCCGGTCGTATCGCCGCTTCATCTCCTCCATTTTTCCTTTAAGAGTGTCCCTTGCGATCTGATGTGCCGTGCGCGCCGTTGCAGCTCAGCGCCATACTCACTGACCTCTTGTGCGTGTGGTGGTCGTCCAAAGAGGAGGGCCAGTGGCAAAGTGAGCTCCCGTCCAAACATGAGGTACGCTGGTGAGTACCCTGTGGCAGCATGTTCTGAGGCTCGGTACGCCAGCAGTGCAAGGGGGGAGCTTCTGGTCCCAGT